>UXSR01000032.1:0-122715 GCA_900604375.1 Mesocestoides corti
TCGTGTGCCTCGTCTTGAACTTGTGGGTCTTCAGTCTCGGCACAAGGAAATGCCTCTGGTTTACACTCTTGATCATTTTCTCTGAATCCTCCGTAGTACTAGCAAAGGATATTTAGTGAAATTCATTTTAGTTTTTTTATTTGGGTAGTTAAACTATTGCACCCGTACAATTCATTTGCAGAACTTAATTGACTTTGATGAGTGAAAATTCAAAAGTTAATATACTTTGTATTCGCCATTTATTTTGTTGCATTTCATGAAATGTCAATTCATCTCTATTTTTATATGCAGTGAGCAGTTTCAAATAACTCTGCTTTAGGATAATTTTGATAAAGCATTGACAATTGTTTTGTCTGTTCAAAATGTACTAACAGGGGATCAAATTTACTGATCACATAAGTTTTTGGCAGATGCTGTTTAGTTTTTTTAATGCATTTGATGCAACCTTTTAATGTTAATGGCTTTGGGAACCACGCTGCCCGACAGAAGAAATGTAGATGGCGCCTAGCTCTTCTTATTTATTGATGCTATAATATGGTGTAATATGCAATGTAACAAACATTGATCCCTGAGTGAGCACAGTTATGTGAAGTGCCTTAATGTAAACTAATTGAATCATGTTCAGTAACGCTTTTTAACTGCCTTCTACCACGATTTCTAAGTCTACTTGCTGCCCGCCACATGCCATTTTGCAAGCCAAACAAATGGTCATACTGCACAATCAACACTGATATACTTTTTGATATAAGCAAATGAATTCTGGTCATTTCGTTATCCAAACGTGCTCATCAACAACACAATTATGTTTACCCATATTTTGTCAGTTTTAAACGATGAATTCAAATATCTTTATTTCGCTAATTAATTTCTCTTACTTTCGCAAAATATTTTTAGTAACATGTTTTTTTGCATTCCTAATTAATGCGTCGGTTCTAACTGAATTCCACTACTGTTCGTGCGTGTTGACGCCTTTTCCAGAACCGTCATAGCGATGTCTTCTGGTCGCATTGCAAGGTCATCCACAAATTGGGCTCACTTACATCGTCATTGCCCCAAGCACCAGCTGGAACAATTTAGAGACCTCAAAACCAAAACCGATGGCTTAGTTTCGAGGTAATGTTGGGTTATGTGTTGTACCGATTTCTGGTTTTGGAATTCGCGTGTTCTCGTTCCTTCTCTTAATTAGAATCTCGTGTTCGAATTATTTCCTTTATCATGTGTGCTCTATGCATTTAGAGGCCGCTTCTTCTTTAGTGGTGTCCTTGTACAGGTTAGTTTGGTTTATACTTCTAGGCTCTTACGCCTCACAAAGCCATAGGCATCCCCACAATACTTGTACTTTTATGTGAAATACTTTTGCGTGACTGCGAGGCTTACAGTTTACCTGAATATCGCCTCTATTTGAACGTATAATGTTGGATTCATTGTGTTAATTTCACAACTTCTGATCTATAAAATATATTTTTCCTTGCTATTTGCATTAATATGCAAGAGGACATTTGTATTATTCCTGCCATCTAACTTTTTTCAATAATGTATGGTCATGCATTTACCTTTAGAATATCGTGTTTACCAGAGAAGCTTCCGGAAATCAATTGGGACCATTATCAGAAAGTAGTGCCCGTTCCAGGTCTTGTTGACAAGTTCAAGAAAGAATATATGTCATTGCAAGTACCGGCTCCCACTGATTCGAAAAATCTTGGTAAGATGGTGGATGCTCAAGCAACGAAAATGGTAACCCCTTTTCTGTCGTTATTTTGTTTTTAGACTTCAATGGCAAAAAAGCACATTGCGTACTGCGAAAGTATGAAAGTTGATGCGAACAAAATGGTTAGCTGTGTGCATGGACCTGTATATTTTTTCCTTTTTGCAACTCCCATGGTGATTTCTGTGATATTCGTGAAACCTAATCTTAATTTAAAGCCACGTTTGGCCAGCGATAATTCGTTAGATTTGCTTGTACTGAGAGTTTATTTATCGTTACTTATTACGTCACTCATATGATTCGTGCATTAAAGTTCACTAACTTTTCACATTAATAGTGGGAATTTTGAATCTTACGATGTTAAGTGGTCAGAGAAAATTAATGAAATTTTTTAGTCCTTTGTGTATTTATTACAATAGAAAAAGGCCCTGGAAAAGTTGCCCCCTTTTGACGAGATGATTCCAGAAATCGTTATGGCTTACTTCCCGAACACCAACATGGACCCGTTTTTCACAGGAGAAGTCCCTAAGCTTGCGACGCAAACAGTGCTTCAAAACACCGCTCCAAAGGTTCATTGGGACTTCAGTTAGATTTGTTGACGAACATTTTGCATGCAGACTTGTTTACGTCCTCGCTAGAATATAGTGTTCGTAGTTTACATGTAATTTTCAATAAACAAGTGAAAGTAAATTTGTTTTCAGTTCTAAGTTTCCGACGCTGTTGAAATACACTTCCATTTTTACTCTCGTTCCTACCTCAGGCACACTTTGAGGAAGCAAGTTTTGGTTGGTCCCATAATAAGGTACATCAAACGTTCGGCCTCTACGCTTGTTGGCCACAGCCAAAACATTGTTTGTCTAAAGTTAATCGAATCTCGATGGGCCCGTAGCGCATCATAACGTCACCGCTTCCTAATTTGGTTAACTTGAATGTCTAGGAATACACCTGGGCATAAACCTTGTGGTACTCATCGGTCACTGTACATGTGGCATCCGTCGGTCGCCCTATTTTCCCATTCGAATTTGACTACACATCTCGCTGCCAAAACAACACCAGCTCGGACAACCAAATAACCCATTGCAACAATAGCTCGAGACCTTGACAAGTCATCTTAGTTGCGTTGACCATCTACCCCAAGTAATTTCCTGGCCATCATCCTCTCATTCGTCATGCCACCAAAACGTGGATAGCCCGGGATTATTATTTTGTTGATTCAAGCAGACTATTCAGGCATGGATAATGTATAGGCTGCAGCAATTTAGTAGGGGTAAATAGGAATTAAAAACGCCCGTGGCACCATTTCATCAGGAGTCGAAAATGGTGCCCCAAGTAAGAATTGACCGAGGATATGATCAGTTAGTTTCTAATAATAGAGGACACTAGAAAAAGATCATTCGAAAAAAAGAAATATTTACAAGGGAGAAGGAACACCGTGTTTATCGAACAGGAGGTTGTATCGGTTCAAGTCCGTTATCCGAACTCGACCCCCCTGCTTGAAGGTTTTCGTTTGAGTTGGTCGGGGTAGATTGCTGGGGTGGTTCAGGGTCATCGCGCATCGACCTATACTTTGCCATCTCTCCTGGGAATCTTTTCGAAAGTTCCAACATTAACAGACAACGAAAACGGCGCAAGCTCTCGAGCTTCCCACGAACCGCTTCGTTGTGTGCAATAGCGCGCTCCATACACTCCCTACTGTAAATTTGTGGATTCTGGCCTGCGTCAATCTTCGAGAATACAGCAATAGGCACGAGTACATCTTGCATATCCTGTTGCATACGGTCAACATCCTGTGTTAAGAAACGAAAGGTGAGAATTGAAATAGTGGAGGGTGAGCCGCTATAACGAAACAGCTACTTTAGATCAGAGGCCATGTGCCAACTTATTACCCGTACATTTGCAAGAAGTAAAAATTATATTGTCGATTTGAGAATGTTTAACTAACAGGAGTATACCAAAGTGTATGATATGCTGTGCACTTCATTACCAAAATAAAGATACTGGGGTGACTACGACAGATAAAGGGGGATTTAGTTAAGATTTTACCGCCTGAATTATGGATCTGGTAGTAGAAAATTCAAATTAACGACGTTTAGAAAAATTATAAATGATGAGTCAAAGAACCCGACCAAGCCTGTTCAACTAATGAGAATTATTAAGCTATAACACCGGAAACCCAATTCTCGAGAACCTAACCCACTCCATATAGCGTTCGATATCCGGTTGCAATTTCACTGTTGGCACCATGGTAATGAAAACATAAGTAAAAAAAGCAAAATTAAGAGTGCAACGGAATCCAAGACAGGACTTGATACAGAAACGTAGATTAACCACGATGCATGTATAAAATAAACCAATGTGCCTGTAAAAAATCCGAAAACCAAACAAACCTAGAGACACAAATATTATAAGATTTACCTGGAGCTTTAACACAAGATCGTTGATTTTTTTATGAAAAGCCACACCTGGCTGATAGTCGCACACTATTATACCGGCCTCACGACAATGATCAATGACGCTCTCAATGTGCTCATCAAGGATTTCGAACTTCTTGCCACGATCAGACATGGTGTATAGCTGCTGTGGCGTAGTGTGGTGTGGCTGTGTGGTGTGGCGTCGGATCAGGGCGCAGACATGTTGGACAATCTGGACGCAGCCAACACCGTTTCTCTCTGCGATCCAATGGCATGCGGGAAAGGAAGGCAGCCAACCAGAGAAGGACATGGATGAGATGCAGTATATAATGAGCGGCATTGCCAGCGCGGTGGACTCGGATGGAAGGCGCCTGACGTGTGGCTCTGGCTTCTGATTGGTCAATAAAGCCTGTTCTGTTGTACCGGTCTTTTACCTACTAGGGCTCGGGTATTCTACATGGCGACGGATAAGGGCGCAGACATGTTTGACCACCTGGACTTAGCCAATCCTGTATCTATTTACGTTGCAATGGCCTGCGAGGAAGATTACGAGCCAACCAGAGGACACGACTGAGGTGCAGTATATAATGAGCGTCGTGGTCAGCGTGGGGGACTCGGATGGCGGGGGCCTGAGGTATGGCTCTGGGTAGTGATTGGTCAATGAAGCTTGTTCTTTTGTACTGGTCTTCTTCCTATTAGGGCTCGGGCATTCTACATTGGTGGCAGCAGTGGGATGCGTTCGAATATAGCGAATCGAGCCCCAGCCCTTGCCCTACAATGGACAACAGGGGCAAACACCCTTATATGCCACCTGAAGTTGTCATGGCGGTTCGTCCGATGTCCCATACACTGGATCCATAGACTTTGCCCGGGATTAGGACTACTGCATCTGAAGAGGCATTGGCAACTCAGCGACGACGACTTGAACAGTGAAAGCCAGCTGGACTGCAACTGCGAATGGACTTACGATGGATGAAGATTACCTCCTGCAAGTCTCCAAGAGTAAAGTCCCTCGTCACCTATTCGCTTGGGCCACTATCCGGCCAGAAGTGGGGTGCGGGGAGTGTCGAACTGGATATTTTGACAATCATAAACAGTGCGGGAACTAAGCTAGAAGCTGAAGACAGCTTCATTGCTGTGAGAGAGGCAGTGTGGTGTGTTGTACACTTCGGCAAAATGGTATGGTCAAGAAGAGAGTAAGGCAAAATGGAGTCCTTTAATAAATGCTGAAACAAGCCACAGTCTTGTCACAAACAGGTCGGGCGTAAGGGGGAAACAGGGTATTTATATATCCCTCTCCTGGTTGTTCTATTCTCCCGTTGGTCCATTTCGCAGGTCTGCGATGGAGACGGAAATCTCATTAGCCGATTGGCTCTCAGTCCACGCTCGTCATTCAATGCTCCCGTGACGCCAGGCAGCCGGTGGTCGCAATCCCGGTCACATGACGTCATCACGCCCTGCCGATTACCTTCAACCCATGACTGAGCACCAAGATGGCTACGTCTGAGGGTGCAGACACATTGGATCACACTAGCCTCAGCCAATCCTGGGTCTCTGCGTCCAAACGGCTTGCGTGCAAGATAAGCAGCCAACCAGAGGTAGACAGGAATGAGGAGCAGTGAAAAATGAGCGGCGTGGCCAGGGTGGTGGACTCGGATGAACGTTGCCAGACGTATGGTTCTGGCTTCTGGTAAGTCAATAAAACCTTTTCTCTGGTACCAGTGTCGCTCATACTAGGGCTCGTGTATTTTACAGTAGAGACGTACTACTCTGATGACATAATGGGTTTTGACTACCTTAGCGAATTCTCTGAATCTTTTAGCTTGAATGGCCTGCGAGGAAGATCTGCAGCCAACCAGAGTCAGAGAAGCTTTATAGACGCATATATTGAGCACCATAGCCAGCTTGAACTCTGACGGACGGTGCCTGATATGTGTTCCTGGCTTGTAGTGGGTCAATAAATCGTGCTCTGTTGAATCAGAATAAGCTTAAAAGTAATAAGCACGTTATATCTATGTGACTACTTATAAGAACAAAGTCTTAAAAATGCACGCTTAATCTTAAACTTCTGCGTTATTTGAAAAGTGTTTTGAAATTTATTGTCATGGACAGATAATGTCCTTTAATAAACCAAAATCTTCCTAGATTTATAGCAACAAATTATTTTGGTAGAATATCTTTGTATTACGATAGTCAAAAATTCTGTCATCTTTTAAAAAAGACTGGAAAATTTGAATGTTCTGGCTTAAATTATTCATCAGTATCCAAGTTAAGTAAATAGATACCTTTAAAATTATATTTCACCTGACAGGAATTACATTTAGAGTTCCTTTATTTTGTTCAGAAACCAAGGTCTAGTCAGGTTGAAAGAGCTAGTTTAATTCGAGTCAGACTGCATTAATTTTAAGGCCATATTTACAAATGGCATATTTGGTTAATTTAGCATGGTAATTTCTTGTCCAATTTTACATCACTGCATCGTAATGCCCTTGAGCATGTACTAGAATACTCATACATTTGGTTTTCCACCCTTAATGTGTAGACGTATGGACCGAGGACAAAAAAGCAATGTAAACGAAATCAGTGATTAAACTTTCATCAACGCGACCCTCAACCTTCATAAGGAAACATTTTAGCCATTGTTATGTATCATTACTTACTAAACATTTCACACAAACATCAATGTTCATGCTTCTTTGCCGCCCTTTTAATCATTACTAGACTTCATATTGTATGTTGTCAACTTACGTGAATTTGACTCTCATTACAAACCACATCGCATAAGTAGTAACAGGATGCTTAAATCCTCCCTATTTATGGTACCCATGTAGCTTCTAAAAACCCTAAAGTAATGGTACCTTTTTTGCTCGAAATGTATACAAAGAAGAGGAAACACGTTCGAACACCGCAATTCACAAATCTACATTGATCAATTAGATCAATTCGCTCGGATTTGGGGAAATTGATAACTCTGCCACAGTAAATGATTATTGTAGGCAAGGACTTTGTTTGAATGCAAACCGGTCCCCTGGATTCTAAACAAAATTCTTAAATGAACATGAACCAATCCCAAATAAACCCAAAATCAAAATACGGTGTGTTTCAAGGTTTAATTTCCTTCAAGGTTGTGAAGGCAGAAACCACAGAAATGTCTATCAAAACTAGTGATGTGGACCCGGCATTCCTCATGGCAGGTTAGGATTTCGTCACTGTTTGCACCATTCCCCTAACCACGACAATTCAGATGGTGTCACCACGGTAATCTACAGTTAATCCACCTTCATATCTCAGGCCAGTCGTCCTTGACTTTTGTAAGTGGGCATATTCTGGCAGACCATTCGGCCTTTAGCTGATACATTAAAAGCTATCTGCACGAGGTCCTGTCTTGTCCTGCATCAGCGTAGGAAGATGAGGGCTAGCATCCGACAAGGGATCTAGGATACCGATTACCTGGTTACGGGCAAGCGTAACGGTTAGACACACACTAGCTTTGGGTTTTCGAGAGGACATTCTAGATAGTTAAGGCGTAATAAAATAAAAAGAACGCATCGAAACCGTTAGTTAGAAATTAAACCGAAAATACACGTAATCAAATGAGCGATTAAACTGACCTCAAATGCGGATCTATGCCTACGGACGAGCTGGCATCTGACATGTTTCATTTTGTAGACAGCCAAAACAAACTATAACTTTGAATCCCGCAAATTATGTCTCACATTAGCAATAATTATTGGGAGTGCCTACGAAACTCATAAACTAGTTATGGGACAAAGTGTGGATAAATACTAGCAGTTCCCCACAGTGTCGAGGGCGAAAACAATTAAAGCCCACTAGGCGTTTTGCGTGTTTCAATTAAATAAAGGACAGATGAGGTCGGATGCCGCACTCTATATGCCAACGAAAACTTTAAGGCTGCGAATTCACGATGACTGAAATTACTATTTAAAGCAGAACTGAGCTCTTGTATCCAACACTACTTCGAGGAATATACTTTGGAAAATTTTAAAACACATGATTTTGGAAAGCACGATTGGATCTGTTGGTATTTCATAACATTCGAACGGGAAGAAAGCAATTCGGGGACTATGTAAATGTTCAACTACACATTAGGGGGCGACTTCTTATAAAGTTAACGCCGTTGCAAATTAAGGCCTGACAAAAACTCCCAATAATGGAGTAGAAATGATCAAACTTGAAACAATTAAAAGCCACAGGAATTTACAGAGTATTTTGGGAAGAAAAATCGACATCGACTGTATGATAAACAGAAGAATTAAAGGAGCACGATCGATTAAATGGAACTTTTTTTACAAGCGGCGGATGTGGGCTCAAAATACGTAATACCAAGTGGAGACAGAGGGTGGCTAGATCAAAAAAGCGAGAGTGGCGGCGATGATTATTAGTGTACAAGCACACCAGGAGTTAAAGTCTGCATGAAATGGGAAGGTGTCACACCTGGCGAGAAATGCCCATTGTGTGTTCTGCTACTCGATGGCCAACCTGCGCCACTGTCGGGAGGAGCACCTAAAAGCCAATAAGACATAGAAGATGCCAGCGAATTACCATGTGGAAATAAAAACAAATTGGGTGTCAAGAAGCCCCGTTGTGTGTTTCACACACCGCTTTAGTGATCGTGACAAACGATCAGATTTTGTGGATGTGGTAAACAATGGATATTTATCATGATGAAAGGATGTTTCTATAAGTCACCTATTTTAGACATGTCGGATGCAATCACGTAACTCATTCAGATGACGGTAATGAGCCTTCTATACACACAAAGACGAAGATCTGTAAAAAACGCCTCCAAGGTTACTTTATTGGGTAAACATGTTCGTCCTAAAGACTTTCCACTCAGTGAAGTTGTGCACAATTTATGGCGGCCATTACATGTGCTAAAACAACAATTTATGACCACGTGGGATGGCGTAAGTATCACGTACCCAGCATACTAACATGTCCTATTAGTTTTAAATTGAATCTAACTACACGTTGATTCACAACGAACTTCAGTTATCGAACAAGACGTTACACACATCGAAGTGAAGCATTTCAAACAAGAAACACCAAAATTGCAATATTTTAAAGGAATAAAACCACTTTCTGAAAAAAGCACAGCATAGGATCGTTACTTTAGTTAGTCACTCGAATTACGGCCTCTAGCAGTATTTAATAAAGCCATGAATATTTTCCACCTAGAATAAACTTGACTACGATCCACTGCCCGACTAATTTTTGCTCCAAAACAATGCTGTACTAAGGCCTACTAGATATTAGACGCTCAATCGTAGCACCACAAATACTGGCTTCTCACTAATTCATGCAGTGCTAAAACGAACACGTTACTGGACACACGTGATACGGAACTAAACACGGTCTTGGCAACCGGGCGCCAACACTGCATTCCGGGGAATGGCACAAAATAACAGGTCAGTTCTCCTCTGCACTCGTAGCTTACAGAAGTGCAACGAAAACGCGGATCGCTCGAACACAACTTGAATTCCTACACGAATGTTTTCATGAATTTGAAGAAATTTAAGAAAACGCAGCATTACTGGGACAAAGTAGACTTTTGTTGCAAAAATAAATTGAATGATAAGCAAAACACTTGAAAAGCACAACATTTATCAGCCACCGAGACATGAAGTTTAGCGATGCATTTCAGCAATTATAAGCTTTAGGTGCTCAAGGCGCTCACACTGCTTCTAAAGTTCACATATTTTGAATAGCTTCTGCTTAATGAATCGTATTGTAACGCCACGCACCTGCATTGAAAGGCGGGCTGTTATAAAACACGCACATTTTGATAACGAATGGGCTCCCTGGTTACATTTTATCGAACCAAAGTAACAATGAACAATGCTTCACTGAAGTGTCCCCACCACAAATGATACGTTTTGGTTATGCAACAAGAAAACCCGTTAAAAGTGATGGAGTTTAGGCCCAAACATAACAAATCCCAACATTGCCTTTCCAGATGTTAGATATTGATAAGCGTGCTTTTAGTTTTAGAACAAAAGCTAACAAATGCACAGTACACCCATTAATACGACTGAAGTGATATTGCATATTTAGGTCCTGAGAATTTACACTTGGCGTCCTAGAGCCTTCAATTACTATCGGGATAAACGACCTACTGTAGAAAATTATCATCAATAATGCATGTACTTGGAAATGACAAAAAGTCAGACTTAGTAACTCCGTGAAATACATATACTTGTTGGTATAATAGAATCAACTACAATAGTGACACCCAGTAAGCTTGTCAATGGTGTTTGAAATGACTTGATTTAAAAGTGCATTTCTGTTGCAAAAACTTCCCCTAACTCTCAAACGCCAAGCTTGTCACATAGACAAGGCGCAAGATTAACACTCAGACAAACTCTCATATTAATATTTTCATTTAAAAAAATATGCAATAACCTCGTGAAGACAATTTGTTACTCCATTGTTCGAAAATGCCAGTGATAATAGTGAAATGTAGAATAAATTATGCTCACTTTATCGGCGATGCCTTGGGCGATGCGGTCAATGTGTTCCCCAATTTCTGGTCCGTTGCCAGTGAATCGAACGAACATCCACGTGCCAAGAGCAAGCAGCAGCGACCAGAAAGGAAAAAGAAGAACGTTGGAGACTGCGGAAAGACCCACTGTATCGAGAAGACCCGTTATTACGTAGAAACAAAATATTGTTATCAGAAGAACCATGGGGGTCTTGAAGTGCTACAATACAATAGGAAGTGGATGAATGTCTTATGACATAGACGCCAAATGTAAGATGAGATGTCATCTTTTCGGGTTGGGACATGTATTTCAAAGGGACATTAACAGTTTTTTAGAGTAATAATCTTTATATTCTGCGAATTATCAGCCCTAGGTGGATACAATCTAGTCTATTTCGTGCAGTTAATGAAGTGCCAAAAAATGAAGAGACAAGTATTGGAGGTAAATACAAGAAGTGCAAATGTACAAAAGAAACAAGGTAAATCAGACTGCCTGAATCAACAAAAAGTGTAAATACAGTGATACCATAAAAAATGACCAAATCAAATACCTCCAAGTTTAGTATTTAAAACATAAGTTGCAAGAAGGAAATAAATAAACAGAATAGACATCAGTTTGTGGATCCAAAGGGGAGAAAAGTGTAATGCATAGGAGTAAAAACAGGAAAAAGTACATTTTAACGCTCTTGGAACTGAAGACTGGAAGACAAATGTGTGATTATTAACAGACACATTATGCAAAACTTTGGATTTCCAATGTTCCAGGGACACACTTACTAATTTTTGCCCAAAGCTTTTCGTTTAAGCACTATCCTGAATACGTAGTTTAGGAAAAACAGTGCACTTGAAAAAAATTATGAAAGGATACGTTAAATAAGATACAAAATGTGGAAGTGTCAACACACGGTGAATAAAAGACACTTGGCGAATTTCTCACTGTCTTGGTGAGAATGGATCGACGAACCGAATATTGCATTCTTAAGAGTTGACTGCTAATTACTTGTAAACAGAGGTGCAAAGAGTTATTACTTACTTGTTTGTGCATTGGTCCGGTTTACGTTACCCAAATGTAATGGTTGGCTGTCTTGATGGGTTTACTTACGCTATCCATGATACCGTGGTTGGTGCTACTAAAGAGCGGGTAGTCGGTTACATCCAATGTTGCTATTGCACGCCTTATTTAAACAAATGTACTAAGGAATTGCAAGTGTCCTGTTCACAACAAGATCACCATATGTCTAAAACCCCGCGAAAAATCTTACTGCTCCGAATGATAACTAATTACCGAGGCTATTGTGAAAACGTGAGGAGGAAAACACAAAACAAACGGCGCGTCCACTGCAATTCTACTCGTTAAAGTGCACTACAAAATTTTCTTCACTTAGGAAACTACAATTGGATGAGGTAATGAAAATAAGACTCCAAGTTTTAGACAATAATGATTAAATATGATACCATATCAAAAAATTAAAAGGTCGTTTTTGCTTGATTCATTGTTAATCGAAATGTACCTCATTGACAAAACATCTAACAAAACAGAAGTTACCATAACGCTGTAAACGTGAACGCATACGACTCAAGACACCATCCGCGTGTATTCACTAATGCACGGCCATGCTCTGGCTTAGAAGTCAAAAGACGTAAGCACCTGGTGGCCAAGTGTTACCTTGAGAAAAAAGGTAATCGGGACCGTGACGTTATGATTGAAATAGTCACCCATTCGCAGTCTATTGAATGTATTATACATGCATGCTCCTTGACTTACCCAGTAATTAAAAGATTACACGTAATCGGCGGCTAGGCAAAATCTTCGCCTTCTATTAAAGCAAACAGTACTTCCCGGAATACTAAGGCAGATTGTTATTACAATTTTTGTTGGTCGAACTTATGTTTGCACTAAATATAACAAGCCCATTTCAATTATTATAAAACTTGGGAAATTCGCTATTTCTAACCCCTTTGCTTGAAGCCTCTTAATGAAACCTAGTCGGTCATGCCCTAAGGCAGCACCTCAACAAGAATGAATTCTGGTTGCACTGAGGTCTAAAGAAATCACTTGATGTAAGAAAACCAATTCAAAACCACTGTAGACATCTGGAAAACAGAAAAAACTCAGACTAAGGGTACTTTTCGGTTTCTAACCAAATAGCAACTACTTGCAGGAAAACAAGTGCGAACTCACTTCAACGGCATTTTTATTCTGATTAGACATTTTGTAGTTTTCGTATAGTGTGTCGATTTCCTGAATAAGCCGTTTCTCGAAATCTGCGGCTAAGTCCTCCCCACCCATTTTTGGTGCCTTTTTGAACTCCTCCAACGCCTTTTGCTGAGACCGGATGTGCGCGGCGTCAACCATCCGGGGTGATACGAACGGCTGACGAGGCCCACAAACCTAAAAAAGGAATCAAGTGGAAGAGGCAAAGGGCATCACATTAGTCCTTGGTGACGTAAAACGACGATTTGAAGTAGGGCTTTGTGATCAGGTAGGTCCTGAAGCCCGACTAGAAACCAGCCTAAGCACGTTGTCAAGGCAAAGACGCTCCTACAGAGGCGGCCTTACACATTCACTCCAAGTAAAACATGCACTTTTTCAGTCATAAAATGCCGATTTACTTGGACTAACTTTAGCTATTTATTGTCAGTGTTAACCTTATTAACAAAAACTTAGCAAATTCATTATCAGAATTTATTCAACTCGCTTTACTTGGCCTTCAAGCTTTTAAACAATGACAGGACTTATAAGACTGACCAGAATGAGAGACAAACATTTTTAAACGTAGAGAAATATGAAAATCAATAAACTTACCTACAAGTAAAGTACCATTTATGGTTGGTAAAAGTCGTAATGTACTGATTATATAAAAAGGTTTAATAATCATACACCATCTCAGAGGAAATACATCATTATAAGGTATTAGACAATGCGATAAAAATTCAACTCGGGAGAAACTGCAATGACACATCGGCAGAACATGAATTAAAGCCACGATACACCAGTGTGGAAGTTGCAGAAATAGATAACCTCAGTTCTCACTTATCCCATTAAAATTCCCTAACTTGCCAGTCGACAGGACAATAACGTATTGTACAAGAAAAACGTCTGTAGATTTCTATTAAAATTAAATCAGCCTAATTAATACCACATTTAAGGTTCTGCCCATGGTGAAACATCACTTTCATAACAAGGAAACGCTCCGAATCCCCGGGGATTCAAAACATGGTCCCGCAAATACGATGGAAGTTAAACGGCAGGAAAAGAGGTGCTAGAAGAATCGAACCAACGGAAAACAAGACATAAGCTGATGCTTTATTATCAGCCATGGGATTTCAATAATAAAGAGTATGCGATGATTACGGATTCTTGTAATTTGAAGCCCCGCATACCTGAGACTTTTCGAAAATGTTACCTATTTTATTATTTAGCTTAGGCTGACTCGGCAACAGTTAACTAGGATCCTTAGGGCAGTTATTGTACCTACGGTACGATAATCTATTTTTTAGAATCCAGAACAGTTAAAGGTTAAATAAACAACAAAACCCACCACCGTTTCCCTAAATTCACAAGCCTATTGTAATTATTCCCTTTGTTCATATCCGATGTAGTACAAAAAAATAAGATGCTTTTGGATCAATCATGGCTTCTTTTTAAGCTTGAACCCCTTAGGGCTAATAAGAAAATAATCAAGAAATTAACCATTCTGAGAAGCTCAGGTATAAAATGACCAATATAAACCTCGCGTGAGGTTTGACTAGAAGGTAAATTGAATATGATGAGCTATAAACTAACTTCGTTCATTTCTTGAACATAGAGATTACGGCTTCGATTGCAAGCATTCAAGTTGTTAACTTCAGCGGTGGCAGCATACATTGAGACCGGTTCGGGCAATTCATCACTCTGAAATATTTTCATGTAGGCTCGGAAGTACTCCAGCAGCTCACAACAGGTCACAGGCTGCCCGTTGATAGTCTTTACAGAGAGATTCGAAGGCGAAAGGACGTGAGGGACGTAATCTTTTAGTTGTTCTATGAATGTCGGCTCAATGTCAGCAAGACGACCGTTAAAAGTAGGACTCCCAGCCACGATTAGACCTGGGTGCGGCATCAGATAGCACTGGAGATCAGCGAAACACGATTTAATGTGGGTACGCAATAAGGCATTCTCTTTTGGCGTGTGCTCATCAACCTACAACGCAAAATATTTAGGCATTCATCTCAGATTATTTTAACGCGTAAAGCAGAACAAGATTGAAGGAGCTTAAAAAACGTGGATTGTAACTAATGGTGTCATCTCATTGACATCAACAGCGACACCACTAATAAGGAATCTTTACATGGATGAAGCATGCAAAATTATCTTTGTTATTAAGTTTATCGCCAGTAAAAATGTATAAAAACAATCAAGCTACCTTGTGGAATCTAAAATCTCAGTCAAATCTCCTCGAAGATAATTTTTAAATTTAACAAAATTTCATTTTGGCTGAACCGGCGTTGATGAAATGACATACTTTAGACCATTACCTTCGTGAGACAAGATAGTGGCCCCGAAGATTGAAGCAATCCGTCATCGCGTCAAATAAATAATGATGATAATTTTAGTGAAGCAAAACATGTGGGAATAATCGGAGTTGACTGTACCAAAGGAACGATGGTGTAAAAAAACGAAAGTGCAAACTATTGCGATGAAATGTTTTCAATTAAAAAAAATTGCCAAAAAATAAGCAGACTTGAAATTTGCTAAAACATGCTTCGAACAATAGGACCTGGTGCGGACCAAAAATGGCATGATAACATGGTTTCTTTAAAAATAAATGTGAATAGTCCCTTTGCAAGAAATCAGATTGTCTCCGAAGGGCAGAAGAGTGATCACGAAAGATAGCGGTTTCTTAACCTGTTTTTCCTTACGCCCTTAAGTTAGGGGTACATAAGATGCAGACAGGGGAAATAATAGAATTCCAATCCGACTTACCTGAAGGCGTTTATTGAGAAGTTCCATACCACCTTTAGTTCCATAAGGGAGCTCGTACGCGAAAGCCCAGTCACGGACAAGGAACTCAAGGTGCTAAAGAAAAAAAAAGCTGGAAGGTAGTAAATTTAAATTCAGTAAGTGCATTAACCGAGACGCGTGAAATTAACACTAATTGCCACAGTTTAATAACACAACATTTCACTCTTCTGCTGGATTACGTCATAAAAGACTGGTTATTACACTGGGATTAATCCATGGTAAAATGTGTTTAAAGTCATTTTAAAATTTTTACAACAGATTTCTAAGAATCACCTGAAAAGGTGTTTGGGCATATCCGGCCTCCAGTGCAATCCTCCCGTATTCCGTAAAAAATTGAAGATGTTGCAAATAATCCTCTTGTAAATTGTCTTTGATATTGAATATTTCTTTGCTGCTGAGCATAGTGCTCAAAGCGAAGATGGTAGCCGATTGCTTCATATTAGCTCTACAGTCGAATGAGCCCTGTGTATCTAGAAAAATCACGGCTACTTCTTCCCCGGAAGAAAGCTTTACGAGGAAAACCTCACTCCACATATGGATGCCAGTTGTGTCGCGGTCGGCGCCCCCACGCCAATGAAACCCAGTTAGTGGTTCGTTTGGATCGCCAAGCCAATTAGTTTTGTCTTTTGAATACATATAACGCAGGAAAAAATCGAGAAGAAATGACTTTCCTTTACGAAATGTACCGACAACTGAAACAACCACAACTTTCTTATTTCTTATGACTGGGTTCAAAAGAACTTCGGAAAGAGCAGACTCCACAAGTTGCAACGAAGTTCCTTTGTCCCCTTCACCGGTAGACACAACTTGGACAGACCTCGCTATTTCAGATTGCATCGACAAACACAGAAGCAAAAGCCTGATTCAAATGTGATACTACACAGATTAGGTAATTATAATAAAAGTGCTCAGTTTAAAAAGGCACAAATTGTTTCTTCTTTCTTTTTCTCTATAGCTCAAACTAGGGTGCTTGAATTTTTTTTGATTTCTTGAAGCATTAAATATGTATGGGATTAAAATAATTTTCCCAGGTACTGCAATAAAAATTCACTAGTTGTGCATTGCAGAGCGCGACGAAAATGCCTTTCAGTTTCTAGGATCTTATCTGGAAACTGCCTTTACTGTCAAAAACGTTGTAATTAAAAAAAAATTTACATTCATTTTATTATTGGTAGCTTAGTCAAGTGTGAGATTCACTGTTAGCATTAATCTCAGTTAAATAACACTAAAAATCCAATCAGTCAGGAGCCCACGACGAGACACAATGTCGTGTGTCTTGACTAATGATTGTGCCGACGGCAAAAGGTAACTTTTTTTTGTTAACCTTTTTGGGTTTTGCTGATGTCAATGAAACACCGCCTTTTTATATGCCTTTCATTAGCAATATACTCGATTTTCGCTCAATCTACCTGGATATTTCGTGACCATATATGACGATTAAGGACAAAGAAAACCGAACAATTATCATTAGTCCTTGAGCATGAAAGCTGTCACTGATGGTTAATGGAAATTGAGGTAATGTGTTTATATGAGAATAGTTAGATGGTTCATAACTAACGTGAAAGTAAATTTTTGTTACGGAGGTTGCAATTAAGATGTAAGTATAGACTACTCTGCTAGAATTTTTTTGAATTCATAAACAGGGAGGACAGACGTGCGCTAGCAGTGGTGAAAGTCGAGGACAAAAGGAATTACCCCCAGGTTCTTTTAAACTCGGATACTAGATAAAAAGTAATTGGTGCCTTAAGAGACCTGACTGAATAATTGTATACGATTAACAGGATTCAATTTTCATATGATAAAATGGAGGACAGGTCATCCAACACTACTGGGAAATCATTAGCGAACAGTACTCATAATCCAAATGTGCATTTTAATTCGTTGGAATGGTGAAATCGCTAAAGTAGTCTTCAACACAAGGAAAAATATATCGCCATGCTGAATTTCCTTGACTACTGTTAATTTTTGCAGTTTTGGAATTTCATGGCAAATGCACTTTATTCTATAACGCAAATGAAAAAAAAACTTTGTCTACTTTGAAACTTGTGGGAGATTATACTTTTAAGCCCATGATCTGTATGTTACTGGCTCATCCAAAAACAAACAGCAAACGTTATGATTTAACGTGAATTACAGAAATTCAAGCCTAGAACATAGAATCAGATATTTTTAAACCACTACTTTTAGGTTGCTTAGCAGCCTACATAACAAAGTAATAACCATACCTGCATGTGGTATAAAAATAAGTGCAGATCAGCATAAAGTCTGAGCAAACCGATGCTAGTTAACAGAACCTCACTTTTAACTAAGTTAACGGTAATGCTTGCCAATTATAAGGCATTTTATTTGTGTGATTCTCGTAGAATTGGCCGAGTACATTCTTTTTCCTTTTTAAAAAATTAAGAATGTAAGTTTCGGTTTGTCAGATATGTTTACAAACTAGTTATGTTTAGTCGTTTTAAGCATTTATATCAATTTTAAATGCTCCCATAGTGGACCATATTTTATATTCAAACTTATTTTTTAATAACAATTTCAACCTTAACTGTGTTTAATCCGCTCGCATGACCTTCTTTTTACAATCACCATGGCAGTATGCAGCGGTGGTCCTTTTACTCCTCAATTTATCTTTATAAATAAAGCCGATTCATACATCTCATCACACGTGGGCAAAGTGCGTTAATTGCGCAATTAATTTTAGACACTTTATAATGCAGTTTTTAGCCCAAATGTTTCTTCCGATATAGATGTCGAGGGGGCAGAGGAGCCCTCCTCATTAACGAAGCCTCCACCTGGATTCAATAACAAAATATTCTGCACACTTTCAGACCCATCCGCTATTTTAAAATTTCCTGCAACTATTGTTAAGGTTATATTGCAACGACTAAAACAATTTTACAGGCTGAAAAATGGATTGACCTTTACTCATTTATTAAGTCATGTGATTATTTTGTCTACAATATTAACGATGACGACCTACAAATAGACGAGGCATTATGGATAGCAGAGAAACTTCATGAAGAAAGTGAAGATTTTAAAAGGCAGAAGGTTTTTGTTCTTTTATCTTCGGTCCTAACATGGGCTCAAATCAGAAGCCTACCTGATGTAAATAAGAATATTGTTTGTCCTATTCACTAAGATGACTAATAAAAATAACACTTTTACTGATGATGACTATATAAAAAGGAATGCCCATCGACACTATTTGAGACACATTATTGCAGAAAAGGAGATTAAAAGTCTTGGAACATTGGTATAACCAAGGTTAAAAATATTATTATATAGAACAAAGCTAAATTTCTTACTTACGTTATTGCAAGTGGTGTTACATACGGAGAGGAAAACGATATTTTTCACTATTTTTTTAAGGTAAGTTTGTGGCAGATATCGATGTGTGGGATATACGAGTAGAGAAGTGACGTACTCCTTACCATTGTAGGCAGGTTGGCTTAATAAAGAAAGTTTAGATGTCATAGGAACTGGTAACAATATTGTGCCATCAATTCATGTCAAGGACCTTGCCAGGTACTCTAATTTTTAGCATACTGTTCTATAATGATCTTGATTCTTTTCTGCCCCAGACATAAAGCCATGCTAGCGCTTTGAGCAATTGCTAGGGGTTAGGCAATTTATGAGACGTCTCTATACTTTTAAAAAGCCTTCCTTAAATTTTATGTTTAAGCATTGTTCACCAAGTATTATGCACGTGTCCGACAATACATTACATTCTTGCCGTGGATAATGGCAACAATACGCTTCTAGAAATAGTAAAGGTGAGTTCAGTGTTATTAAACTTGGAGCGAATCCATTTGTTTGCTTTTTGGTCATTTTAAAAAATTTACCCATAAATTAAAATTCAAACGCCCATGTTACTTGAGTCATTATTTTTAAATTCTGAGCCAGCGACTTGTTTCTTGCTTATTCTGTGAAACATTCTGTGAAAGCTGAGGACTCTTGAGAAACAGAAGCATACGAATTTGATAAAACTAAAATTACATTATTATAGCTTATCATAATGCAGATTTTTTTACCTAGTACATGTCACTTAGCAGGAAAAGCAATTATTAATATACTAGAAATGATTTTTGATCCACAAATTACTGGAGATTGTAGCTTTCTTTGGGAGCCTGTCTCCAAATATTACAGAAATTTGAAACCGATTTTGATTGCATGAGGCGTACTCGCATCAGATATAATTCCAAGAAACTAGGTATTTCGTTGCAAGTGCATGTACAAGCTCATTTTTATAAATCTGCGTAAGATTTTGATGGTGAATTCTAATTTAGACCATTCAAGGCAAATTATCTTAAGTGGACCGTCAAAAGTGAAAACACGAAATGCTGGTGTTGTAGGCACTTTTAAATGACTTGCAATCAAAAGCTTTGCCGTGGTAAATCGGCAAAATTTAGCGACTGTATTTGGGAAAAAATTTATGTAGTTAGAATGTTCGCATTTTAAAAAGTTCTAGATTTCGCTTACGCAGCCTTAGATCAAAACATATTATCCTTCCAGGAAATCTCAAAGGTTCTTACTACTGGTAAAATCAGACACGTCACAGCAGAAGAGTTGATACGAGAGGACAAATTAACGGTAAATGTTGCATTAAGACTGATTTGATATATCACTACCTCAAAAGATGCAAATGGTTAGTTATCAAATTGAAATACAATTATCAGTAACGTGGCACAGTTATTTCGCCGTCAACCTTGTGGTATTTTATTTTTTTAGGCGATAGTCGAAGGCTTTGATGGCAATTAGAAGCCACCCTTAAAATATCTAAATTGGTTTTGAATTTCGGCAATCTTTGCAATGTGATTTGTGTAGATTTGTAGATAACATGAGAATCCTACTTCTGTTTTCACGTGCTCTAAAATAATCGATTTTGATATTAATGATGCTATCAGTTTTAGCAATAAACTATCAATTGTCTCGGTAGTTGGGTTAAATCACTGCCTGGTAGAAACAGCGGAAATATGAAGCCTAAGTTATGAGAAAAAATGCCTTCTAGTCCTAAATTTCTGTAGCAGACAAAGGAGCATATCTAGAAGGCACTGAATGTTTTGGTTAAGTGTTTACAATACCAGACAAAAATATTATCAAAATCCTACAAAATAACTCAAGTTGCACTGCGAGGCGTCAAATTATGCATAAGGTTGAGATTATCTTAAACTCTTATTTTCAAATTTTGAGGGTAATAATTTTAAAATGCAAGATGTTAATAATTATTCTTCTTCGAGTCGTGGTGGTTTTTAATTTTAATCTTACAGCTGACGCAAATTGACAGTTTAACGTTGGACTTGCGCTTGGAAGCAAGGTTTGTACACGACAACCTGAATTTTACTTGGATCTGTCCGTCAGGCATGACTGAGTCCATGCAAACGCTAGTCAAGGAATACAAGCTAGCTAGAGGTTTGTTGGTAAGTCACAAATAAATTTAGCACTTCATTGCCGCGCAACAAAGGAATAAACCATGTCGTAATTATACCAATTCACTTTATTATTTTTATTGAAATTTCAGCTTTTTTGGGTTTTGAAAGTTGTGTATTAATGTATTAACCGCCATCTGTTAGAATTTATATTTTGTATTATTTGGTCCGAGATTCTTGCGTAAACACTTCATTGTTTTCCTCACACTAATGGAAACATATCAGCCCTCTTTTTATTCAATGATTATCAAGCGTTATTGCGAAAGGCGTAAGACTTTAATAATGTTGCTATACCACAGAACCGAGACACAAAAGTCAATTTGAGTGAATGCATCTTTGGTCTGCTTTCTGGTTTTTTACACGGAAAAACATTGCAATTTTTTTAATGTTTGGTGTCCATTGACACTATTGATAAGGTCACTAGAGCAAGTGATATTATATCACCCTGGCTCCAGAAAGACAAATAAGTATATATCTATGCATCTGTACATTTCTATAACTAAAACATGATCATTTTTCTACAAGAAATATGGGATTTTGGAATAACACACACCTAAAATGATATTTTGAGCTTAGTTTTGAAACACTGGTTAGCCCGAAACAGCTCAGTTACACCTTTTTCCTTGTAGCCAATCCGTGTTTGCATTTTGGGTCCTCCACTATCTGGAAAAACAAAACTGGCTCGCCTACTCAGTGAATACTATTCAGTTCCTCATATTCATATTAAGGGAGTCATCGACGCTAAAATAAGACAACTGGTGAGTATAGCTGTCAGTGATTCATACAGCTTTGAAATTGGAAGCAAATTTATTATTTTATATAATAGCAGAAATGAAAAATTAAAAAATCTTTTTTAAAAAAGAAGTAATGTAATCCTTCCAAAGGGTAAATGTGTAAGGTAAGGACAGGAAACTCAAATTTTGGAAAGAACTTAGTAAGGTATCGAATAAAAAAACGTTTGAATCAATATAGACAAACTCCATGTGCACTATGATACCAAAACGTATACTGTCAAGTGGCTAGTAAAATCAAAAATATGACGGTTTTCTAGCGCTTAGCAGGGCAACAGGCTAATAAGGCAGGGAATTCTTGTTTCCTATTAGTTATCATTTCATTAAATCATGAGTGTTAATAAGCTTGTTCAAAACAATTGATTTTGCCGATCCGTTTATTTATTTGACCGAATCCTTGTTCAATATTTCAAAAACTTTTAAGAAATCTTTGTATTTGGTTGTCTCTATGTACTTCGAAAAAAATATTTACCCATGCCAGGAACACACACAGGACGACAACCTCAAATTGTTTGGCAATGTAAGCCTTTCTTAGGAATGCTGTATAGTATTATAAAGAAACCTGTGCTATATATGCTCGATGTCAGAAAAGGAATGTAATACAAATATATTTTTTTCGAAAATTTTTGGAGAATTTCACAAGAAACCCGTGTTTATATGTTAAATTGGTCATTTGGCCAGATAGTCATCATGGCAAGTGCTGTCCTGCAAAACTTTTCTTTTGGTATAGGGTGCAAATGTTTGGTCCCGAAAGTCACTCTATTAGTTCACGACAAAACAAGTAAGGGTAACTAAATTTTTGCATCCGACAAACTTGTAGGAAGAAAAAACGGCGAAAAAAGTCAGGAAACCAGTTAGTGAAGATGTAAATGACAACGGTGCCGAAGTTACGGATGATGCAGGTGATATGATTGACGATGAAGAATTTGATCCTTTTGAACTCTTGGAACAGATCAAGGAAACTCTTTCTAGTGAGAAGGGCCGTCTGAGCAACGCACTTGTTTGCAGGTAGTCTCCAAATTCTTGAATTCATCTTTGACAACAATGGAGTCATATATTAATTTTTAATGACTAAAACCATTCTACTCTTCATTCTAGGTACCGTATTTGTAGTTATAGTCTTCTTTTGACTTATTGACCGAAAACGTATTAGATATTTCTTGTGACACCCCGGTAACAATTCCATTCCATTTCAAATTATATGCCCTGCATGTACTTTTGAATAAAGCTTCCTAAAGAAAAAGCTCAATTCAAAGGAGTGCTCAAACCAGGGATATATTCTCGACGGCTTTCCCAAGACCAAGGCTCAAGCGGAGCTGCTTTTTGGAGGTGAGTTAATCTGCAAGGTCACCATCCCTTAAGATATTTAAGCATTCAGCGAAAATACCTTAGAATTAAGTCACTTTGCTACACAGACGCGGTCGTGCTTGGGTAATTCATTTTTCTGCACATGCTTCACAGTCACTTTTGGAAATACCTCTGCTAACCTATGCAATTTGCTAAGTCATCTATTTAATTTACTTATGCCACAAAATTGCTAGCCAAAGCTTAAGCCGACGGTGATGCAAGTTTTGAGACGAGGGATGTCGCAGTGTAATTAGTAGGAGCTCGGAAGCTTAACTAGAGGTTTCGAGAAACAATCTTATCGTCCTCGTATGCGCGTCAAGAAAGACCGTAACGAACAACTGCTGTAATGACTTAAAGTTAGTGAAGAGTGGAAAAATTGTGGAATGAGACCAGTCGTTTCAAGCATTTTAACAATTCCATCAAGGATATCTCTGTTAAATTAAAAAAAGGTCTTAAATGGACGAGGCATCCATGCAATATAGCGTTGTTTTTATAAAAAAATATATTCAGTTGTACTCCGCCACTTGTTATGACATTTAAAAGCTTTTTGATCATGGAAGAATAAACTGAACTGCCTTGTGAACTAACCATCGTTGAGTTAATAATGATTTTGGATTAACTCAGTTCATAAAATATACCTTTATTTTTAATCAACTAGCAGGGGTTTATTTTAACCTAATGCAAGTGATCGCATAATTAAAAGCCTGCTGTTTTTAAGCTCAGTGCAAATAACGTTTTATTGAGTGCCAGAAAGTATAAGCCATGCTCAGCACATCCCGGCGTGTGCTTTTCCATACAAAGGGATTAATGTAGAAAGACCCACCTATTCACGTTAGTTGACCTGAAGAGATAGCTTGTGTTTAGAGTGAAAAATTAGGTACTCAAAGATAAATGCCTGAAGGAAAATGAACTTTTTAATACCGAACTAGAGGAAATAACGTAGGAGCAGTAATTAGTCTTTGATTCCATCTTTCCTCGCAATTAAGAAAAATTCGATGGCGATGATGAGATCAACGATGATGAAGGAAATGATGACGCAGAAAAAGAAGTGGAGGCTGAACAGAGCACTGAGAACACACCTCTTCGAGAAGAAAGTGCAGCTAGAGAACTCAATATCCCTGACATGACTGCTGAAACCAAATTTTTAGGCAAAGTGTCTCACTCTCCTAGCCCTGATTCACTGCCCAAGGGGATTCTCCCAGCATGTACTATCTTTCTCCAGGCAACAGACAAATTCCTCTTTGCCAGAGTTATGCGACTGACCTCGGAAGAAGTAAAAAATACTCACAACGATGAAGAAAACTTTATCCGACGTCTTCTTACCTATCGAGCAGCACACGCGGGCTCAGAAGTGGCCGCTCTTATGGCCAACAACGAACTACGCAAAGGTCTTGATGAAGAAATGTTGCAGAAGATCACAGGGGGTGAATCGGGAAACCTGGCTCCCACCGAGCAGATTGCTTCAATGATGGCAGGGAGCATAGACAAAAACTCGTTATACGCCTTCTTTGAGGACAAAGGCGTCCCTGTTTTTAACTTTGATGTTGCAAAAGATCACTCGGGAGTGAGTTTCCGTCAGTTGCCAAGTTTTGAAATTCGTTTTTTTTCTTAAACAGGGGCTCTGTAGAATGATTTAGAACATTTAATATTACAGTGGTTTTTACCGTGGCGCCTTTTTGTAATATTGTTAAACACAAAATTTCTTGATATACTAACCAAAAGATTGCGATTTGAAATTAATACAAAACCACAACTGACGAATTTTCAACCATGCTGTAATCGCAC
The DNA here is from genome assembly GCA_900604375.1 of Mesocestoides corti. Taxonomy (NCBI): domain Eukaryota; kingdom Metazoa; phylum Platyhelminthes; class Cestoda; order Cyclophyllidea; family Mesocestoididae; genus Mesocestoides; species Mesocestoides corti. The sequence goes on from UXSR01000032.1 coordinate 24,973, forward strand.
AGCAGTCCGAAGCATGAAATTAAATTTTTGGTAATGGACAGCCCTTACAAATTCGCTAATCACAGCAGGGAAAGTTTCTCTAACATGATTTTGGGCTTTTGATACCCACTTCACCTATCAGGTGGTGGGCAGGGCTGAGCGATTGATTGCTAAAATACTGGCCTGGTTGAACCACAGGCAATGATCCGAGTTTCCCCATTAAAGGATTTTGATTTATATATTTAACGACATCCATAAGGGCTACTTCACTCAACTGAGGCGTATCATGAAGTAAATGAACATCGTATGGCCAACTTTACTTGGTGCCACCAAGTCCTGTATGTCAACGTATTGTTTTTTAAATTCCTATTGCACCCGGTGACTGTTTTCCTTAGATTTAAAATTTTGCTGCAATATAAGACATAAATATTAAGCTCAGAATTTATTGTTATTCAACATTAAACCCTAATCAGTAGCTAAATCTGTTTCAACAGCATATAATCAAATATAACTTGTCCTGTTTGGCTGAAACAGAATTTTGTGGAAATAATGCGCAAGATAGGCATCGCAATAGGACCACCGAGGAACTATGGGCCTAATGCGTTCAAATACCAAACCGAACCGGAACTGGCTCGTCAAAGTCGGGAACTAGAACTTCAAAGACTTGAGAAGGCTAGAGTCTCAGAAGAATATAGACGCAGGGAAGCCAGAAAAAACGAATTGGTAAGTCTGCAAAGCACTTGCATTAAGAACTTCAATATTAATTAACTCGAGCGGAACGACATTCTTCTACATCTTTGTCTTTTAGCCTTGTTTAATTAAATAAACCTCTCGAAAATTGAACGCTTGTGTATCTTTGCGAATGTAAGCACAGGTTGCTAGTCAATTTCCACCGACAAAGCCACAAAATACCGGCGACTGAATGTATTGCAATGTTTTGTTCTTTTTCTAGTCTGAAATTCTAAAGCAAGTGCGAAAGGAGGAGGATGAAGCACTGCTAAAGGCTTCAAAACCGCTTCGAGAGTTTCTGGCCAAATTCGTGATGCCGACTCTAACCAAGGGCATTTTCGAGTGTATCTGGAGGCGTCCAGAGGATCCCGTTGATTTCCTGGTGAGAGAATCTATTACCCCAAGAAACTACTTCTAATTCCATGGAATATTGTCCCTTATCTACTTGCCATACTAGTGCAATCATGGTTGCTTGTTAACATTTGACATCCATTAAAGGTGACAGAAATGATTTCCCAACGTAGCGTTATCAGTAAAAGTGCAGCGGTAAAATTGGTTTTAAAATGTAAATGCTTTTGTTTTAAATTTTAGGCTGAGTACCTTTTCAGAAATAACATACAAGTTGATTGAACGAATTTACTGGAGAGAAGACACCAATAAATCTGATGGTGCTCTTTTATTTGCTTTCTTATTTTCAGCATGGTTGTACGTGAGCACTCGAATAATGAGCAAACATTAACTCGCGCTTACTTACATGCATTAAAAATTAATTCACCTATTGCTATTTGCAGAAGTCAGTTTTCATTTTCATACAAACTCAAAGAAAAGACTCCCTGAAACTCTGAAGTAACTCTGCTTCCGGGATCTTCAAGATCCATCTTTTATGTCCATCTTTAATAAATAATAGAAGTATATAAACTCATCTGAATAATTTTATACCGTTTGTGGTATTTCCGATGAATGCAGTCGCTAACAACAAAGTATCTAAACGGATACTTGTATGATGAAAGTAAGAGATGATACCACATGCACTGCCAGGCGTAACAAAAGCAGGCCAGAGATATCAAAGACGCATTCCTGTTTCTCCCACAAGACAAGGGAATTTCGACGCGAATAAATGATTTAAGGAAATCGAATAAAGAAATGAATGAGCAAGGAGATGATTAGTCTTTATTTGGGAGCAATTTTAAATTATATTGGTGATTGTAAAATTTTTCGGCACTTACAACAGCTAATCATCTTAGCAAAAGTAATCGTTTTCACACTATGAATTTAGCATCGTTAGCTCGTTAGTTCCTTGTAGAAGGAAATGGAAATGGACGGGAAAACTACTAAGGGATTAATTATGCACTTGTCTGGAACGTGCTCGATAACATTATTGCAACTGACAAAGGCATGTAAATGGTAAATCTTAACGCTTTCGTTAAAAAACCGAGCTGGTTTGATCTTCATCATTGTAAATGAGATTAATGATGCCAATGCTGTAAAATGAAGTGGGCTCAGCCGAGTTTACCCGACTGGAAGTCGTTTGTGTGACAGAAACGATGTTTGCGAATTAAAGTATGAAGGAAGAATGCTATCTAAGTTGTCCCAGCAGGTTCAGGACTATTCACTCAACGGAGGTGCCTGACCTCTAACCATTGCGTCGAGTCGCCAACCTTTAAAGCAAACAACTCTAAACAGTGCCCAGGTTAGGGTTCTTTGTCCATGACATTATAGAGGCTGATTTTTCTGAAATTTAGGATTTATTTCCATTTTTGACGTATCTTCACAATGTGCTAGTCCGAAGTAAAGAAGTTAACTTGAGCGTCTGCATTTTCATTATAAACCAGTTACCATTCACAAATGTTTCAGTTTGTGGTAGGACAAATCAGATATTAGTGAATCTGATATCAAAAACGTGGAGATTTTTGTAAGTACGCCAGGTCTGGTTAAGTTTAAGCAGCATAGACGAGTATTTTAATTAAAAGACACTGGTTAGATTAGATTATACACAGTGATTTGATTGTTGAAACAAACGAAGCAAAAGCATTAGATGTTGAGATCTATCAAAGTAATAATCTACACCCGCTAAAATCGGCAAGTCCGGATCAAATATAATGTAGTTTTAGTTTTGGTTGAAAATATCCAAACAGAGAACCTTTGAACTTTTAAATTAACTCTACTTGCTTAAATGACTACTCAGAGAATCTCAATTTCTAAAGCACTGGTGGGTGACGAAAAGAGAAGGGGAGAATAAACTTGCAGATTAACTTAGCATTAAAAATTTACTATGAATTATCAAAATTTTGAATTTGCATGAATTCCGCGATAAATATAGAAGGATTTTCAGAATGTACTACATAGTTTATAATTCAATATACTACTTAAATTTTTCTAAATAAATGCTCATCAAAAAAACTGAAGGAAAACAAGATTTATTCTTAAATACACTAAATCTGAACGCACGTATTTACATGGGGGCTGCATTACACTCTCCTGGTGTAAATCAGTCTTAGGAGTACATCCTGCATTTGTAGTATGATTGGTTGTTAGATTTCTTCTGCATGGCCAAGCAGAAATAATTTCACCTGGTATTCTCTTCTCAAATCTCACGTTCCTAAGTCTTCCGCTTTGACAGAAGGATGTGGCGACCTTCGAACTATCACTATTTTCCAACTTAAACGCCATAATTGTTTATCGAGAACAGGCTGTCATTTCATTTTCCCTTCAACTTGTAGCAGTTTTAGCTAATTCTTCCTAAAACACTCAATCTAATAAATCACAATCATCTAGCATGCATTTAAATAAATGTGCAAATCGACTGTCTCCTGTTTTTCTCTGGCTCTCGGGTTTTACGGGGTGTTATATAGCAGGATTGTAAGGTAGGGCAAAACCTGTTGTAGGTCCATCTAATTTAGTAAACACTGTTGACAGCGTGCTTGTGTGAAACCGATTAAATACCACCCTTCCAATCCAACGAGAGCGCTTCAAGATAGTAACTTGGCTAAATTTAGCCTTTATTCGTGTTTTGGAATTGCTTAACGGCTTACTTTAGAGAGCCATTATATGCCATTTAAAGTGCACAAAATGCAGTTTTCATTTAAGTATCACTTAATCGCCGTCATTCTTTTATGGCTCAGGCTATGACCTGTAAAGTTGTCTATGCTCATTGTTGAGTTGCAATGTGTGTTTCTCACAAATAACACCTAATTGAACCTCTCACATTTGACTATCTATCTCCTATTTATAGAATGGGTTGCTATTTCCCGATATAAAAGAAATGACTTAGTTAACCCAATCTGTGTAAAATGCTTTCTTTAATCTTGGCAAAACATTGTGCTGAAATTTTTCTTAAATGAGTCCACCATAAAAAAACTTTTAGTGTTAATCCATTTATTTATTAAATTTGTGTGAAACTTTGCACTTCTTTAATTTGGCTTAGCACCTGTTTATTTTGGTTATCTATTTTACCTTAGTATAAAATGTATTCACTTTACCTACAAGTCCTTCATGATCACTCTGAAGGTCAATGATGTCCCATTCTCGTAAAACTTACCCAAATTCCTTGCCTGAATAAAAGTACGGAGGTCATAGAGGTTTAGTTTTGGCACAAATGTATGATTTTTTTGATATCTAAACTGTTCCTGTCAGTTTGCAATGACAAACGAAAAGTTTGCAAAACTGGGGATGACGGCACATTTAAGTGACCAATTTAATGGTTGAAATGGTTGATGAATAGGTGGTCTGTGACTCAGTAATCAAGTGAAACCATAACCAAGAGTTGACATTGTATTTCGGTCCATTTCATTACCTAGACGATTTAACAACACCGACACAAGGGTTTTTACACTACAAAAGTAGTCAACTTTTTGACACTCTAGGAGTTGAGATAACGTCCTACAACCCAGGATAATTTCATTCCTCTAATATAGGTTTTTTTTTCGAACTAATTAAACGAAATTTGTTTGCTATACCATTTTAAAAAGACTGGTCACTGTTCATTGTTATGATCTTGTCGTTAAGGCTGTTTTGATAGACCTGAACGGAATTAAAAGTACCTGCAGTTTTTTATACGATTACTATATTTTCAGTCGAAATGTCTTCGACTTTAAGACCAGGAGATTTTTAATTGGTTAAACATGAAAAGAAGTTTTTTGATACGGGCAGTTAGATTAAACTAAAACGAGTTAAATTTTAAATGTAAATGGAAAATCACCTAGAGTTTGTGAAAAGAACACAAGATACGATTATCTTATTTAATAATTTTAGTTGAAAATTGGAAATAACTAATTTGATGAGATCTTTGTCAGTTCAGAAAGGTTTTTAATTCTGGAAAAATAACAGGAAACGTTGGAGGCCTGTTAATAGAAGAAATGATTTTGCGTCAAGAACAAGGTAGTAGCTCAACCTATGATAATATAGGTAGAATACCGCTGACAAAAACATATATGTTCAATGAAATACGCAAAGGTTAATCAAGCATCATTAGATTAGTTCTCGCTTAAGGATATTTTTTCAAACAGTAGCCGCATTCCCATTTGAAGCGTCATCGAGCAGCCAAGTGTCATTCCAATGATGCCAAGCAAAAGGCTCCACGAGCCCATGTATCGATTAAAGAAAGCCAAAGTAGCGCTCACCAAGAAAAGTGATGCAACTGCACTTACGCCAATTCCTAAATAGGAGAATAATCGATGAAAGCGACCGTTCATTAGACGCGGATAGATTTGCTTTATACCAAAACAAGCGGCGATAAAATGGAGTACAATTGATATACATATAAGGATTCCAACAGGCTTTGTGGCATAACCAGTGGGATTGACTTGGCATGAGCCTGAAAAGACTCCGCCACAAGGCCAACTTTCGATAGCCACTGAGAGAATGAGAAACAGAAGGGAAAACAAGGCCGTAAGAACAAAGAAAATGCACTCAAACATGCTGGTTTGGAGAGTAGTGAGCGGCAGTGACCAATGCATCAACGGAAACCCGATTTATAGGGTCCAAAGTGGTCACTTGCGTATGCGTACTCTATCACATACGGTGTTTGTGTGTGCAAGATGCAAATTGATATCAAGTACAATTTGCATATTCTGGTCACAGAAATGTTTTACTTCCTGCTAACTTTGTCTAAGGTCTATCTTCCTAAAAAAATCCATAAATCTAGTAAGTGAAACACTGCTAGAAAACAAGGAACAAAGCACTGGTGTTGATTTTATAAAAATACCTTAACATACGTGCCATTCGAGCGTATTTACGAGGAAATCTCACTTGAAATATGAAAAAAAAATTAAATAGGAAAACACATGAAAATGGCTTGACGCCTTTTGCATTGATGATTGTAACAGTCAAATAAAGAAAACATTTTATCAAATTTACTGTGCCAAAATACAAGCAAAGCGTCCTAACTTCCCTCACACTCAAGATATTTATAAATTGATTGTTAAATTGTAGGCCGTTCTGGCCGAATTAAGGGGATGGGATAAGTTCAACATAGTCTCTTTGATATGGACCTGAAAGCATCGCCAAAATTAATTTTTTTCTAAAGGAATCACAAGACTTAGTTTACAAAACATGCGTCAATTCACGCCGGTCTGTCCAATTTAAAAATGGAAGTAGTCGATAACAAATTGTTACACAAAATGTGTTACGAAACTCCATGGAACCTCAGCGGAGAAATAGCGAACGCGGTTTGCCTGTCTGGAGGAAATCAATATTATTCATGGTGTGGACATCCAATTGTTGGAATTATTGTGAATCGTGTTTATTCAACCCCTTAATCCGGTCGCTCCACCTCCTACACAGGGTTCCCCTTGTCGCAGCATGTCGCCAGCAGCGCGAATCCTCAACTCCCCCTTCATAAGCACGAATATTTATCTCGGATTATCCCCACACCTAGGTCTCGATGTTAGCGCATGTATAACTCAACATCTGAATTCACGCGCACAAATCCCACACACGACACAACGACACCAGTTTTGGTTGAGCTCTGAAGTAAAAGGTTGTGTCCACGTCCTCTCCGGTCTTTTCCTTCATCACGGGTATCCGGAAGGGTGATGGGACCAGGGTTAATTCCTTGGCCCCGGGGTGGTTCAAGCCCACATGCTGGGGCTCACAATAGAATGCTATTTCTAGTTATATTTACTGCTGTTTGGCCTGACTTCTACGTTCTTTGATAGAACTAACATGATTTTGACAATAGGTACGCGACGCAACCAGCGTGACAACCAGAGGAAGACACATCCACTATACTCTCACATATACGTATACAGTATGAACAACGTAGTGTCATAACTACAGGCACAGGCTAAAGTTAATTAGCTGCGAAATAGAGAAAATGATTTAGTTTTCAAAATGGGGCATAGTTATTCATCGAAACCATGACTGTTAAAATTGAAGATGGCGTGAAAAATGATAGGCTGCGATTGACTTAATATCCTGTGGTGCTTGTAAATGTCCCTGTCATCGAGCTGGATTAGTTTTAAAGTGTGGCCATAAAACCTTAATTTAGGAATAAAACAAAGATTTCATTTCAAGAAAACTACTGACCTTTCTACATGTCATAATCTGTGGGGTTGAAAAGTAGGGCCATGAAGCAATAGAATTCACGCTTTGAGTCTACCTCAGTTGTCATCTTTTAAACAGCAGCTTTCTACCCGTATTCATATTATGCATCATAACTATGAAGTTATTAACCATTTGGCACAATGTAATTTTTCAACAAACGCCATTTTAAGGTGTACTGAGGCAAAATATAAAGTGATTCTGATGGAAACCTTAAGTAAATTGTTGCTGATGATTCCTAGCATCAGCAATTATGCAGAAGACCTTCTTTACATACTTATTCAATTCATGACCATTTCTTCAACTAGGGTATCCCCATTAGTAGTTAATGCTTAACAAAAATCACGCGCATTCGTGTTTAATGAATTTAAAAGTAAAATGGGTCTAAACTTAAAGACATAAGGCATTCGTTTAAGCCCCTCTGTTTGAGAAAAAACGAATTGCTATGTTTTAAGCACATTTAGGTCAACTTTACCTCAATATCATGTGCCCCATAAAACCTTGAGAACTTCAATTTGGATGCATACTATTATTTGTAGAACCATTAGGTTTATATTAATTAATTCAGCGGAAATTCGCAATATTGATCATTTAGAATCGCCAGTCATTGTTGGTTATGAAAAAACGAGGTCACTTGAACCGGATATTAATAACACTTTAATCTATTAAACGCCAAATTACATCATTTGAAATCAGTTAAATGCAACAAGCTATTGACTGTTTACGATAACGATTCCATGGTGGTATAAATGCAAGGAAACAAGAGTAAAGATTCATTTACACAAAACCTAAGGGCCATCTAGAGCGAAATGCCTTCGAAAAAATTTAGTTGCGGCACAAAAATTGAGGTGAGCAGATCCAGAATGCTGGGTAGAACAGGTAAGAACATTACAACAGCAAATTTTGCCTTTTGATGACTGGATTGGGAAGTTACTTTAGAGGCCACCAATTCTAAAACAAAAAAAACAAGGTGTAAACATCAACAACCTTGCTCATTATGCAGGCTTAATAATAAACAATATGTATTAGAAGCATAGTATTCCACCTAAATATTACAGATAATTAATATATAACACCTTCATGTTTGCTACAATTTGAGTGGTGTAGTGGGAATAAATAAGATAACGAAAAATAGGATGTTTTCTTGCGTGACCTTGATAGACCCGTCACTTTGACATGCGCTGATTAAAGGATAGTCACATATACACTTGTGTGTTTTTTGTGTGTGGGTATGTACGAGCTGCGAAGCTTTCCCTTAGGATGTCACCAAATGGAACTGATACTCTCAACGAAATTGGCTACAGCACAATCTGTAGTCAAATCCTAATAATTGACTGTTTCCCATTCAAGCCACATTCTTATCTATCCGTCTTAAAGAGTTCAATTCACAGAAATTGCATTAAACAGAGATGCCATTAGAAAATGTTAAAGTAAATTTTATTTGAAAAGCTTAACAAACGTACCATTTGTGCCTAAACAAGTAGGACGAATTACCAATGATAAACAAGAACGCGTAATCAGGATACTGTGTGCATAATACATTAAGAAGAAAACAGAGGCACTAGTATACCAAGGGAGGATCGTTTAGGACAAGAGTGCGTCACCTTGGCCTTGTCAGAGCTCCCCAAGTTTAGCAGGTTGACGAGAGGTGAGTGTGACCCTGTCAGTAATGCCTTGTCGTTCAAGTTATGAAAGCTTCATTTGACTTTCATTGGGAAATTATAAAAGTTTGTGTCATGTTTGGAATCAGATCCATCCCAACAGAATTTATTACACGAGCTTATTAATTCCTTTATTACAGGAACTGCATGGTTTCTCTTCAAAGAAGGTCTTTATATAGTTGTAGACCAATTCCACAGAATCAAATTCTTGTTATTTAAATTATTATGTGGGAAATCGAAAAGATTGAAGCTCGAAAGTCAAAGGGAGACGACGGTTACTGCGGGATTTTCCACTTTAACTCTCTAAGTTCATGCAAGGTCTGTTGATCGAAATGTGGTCTAACGTTGATATGGTGAAAAATGATGCACTTTCTGTTGAAAAATTTAGACATTTTGCTTCGATTTCAACATTAAGTTGAGTGAGTTATTGACATAATTGGTCAGCCACGTGGAAGAGGTTCGTAAAAGTGTATAAAAAATCTTACGAGACATGACAACACTTCCACTGAGTGAAGGAGTTCAGCTTTTGCCATAGGTTCTGTTCTTTTACATTTATGCTTCCAGCTTGTTTCTCATATTGTTATCCACAAACCTTGTTCTTAATCTTCAGCTACTGCTCGATTCAGGAACTCGCAAAAAGACAAATGGGTGTGTAAACACGGTTCAGTTTGTCCCCTTCCATGAAAACTTGCGAAACACGCATTTAAAGTTTTGAAATGCATCCACGTTAATTTCAACATACACTTCGTTGAACTCGATCAACTGTGTTAAGAGCGGAAACACGATCAAAATAAATGGCTCGAGTATTTTTGCTGCCGCTGCAACCCACTCATTTTTTACAAAAATCACATCTCTGTTGACATGACGAATATTCTACCTTTATTTTCGGTGCTGAATATTAGCCACACACAAGCTAATTCGAATAAAGTTCTTTTTATGGTTATGCTAACCCACGTTGCATTTCGCAAATTATTCACTAACAAACTGATTATAAAGAAGCATCTGCTCAGTCCAAAGTTTATGTACTTCCAGTCTATGGAAACTAGAAATGAATGTTTGCTGTCACCCAGTAATTTTCGTTGGTTACAGTCTAGGTCTTCACTTTAGCCAAATTTCGTCTATGGAAAAGTAATAAATGCCGTTCTTAAGAATTCATCAATGTACAGCGTAATAATATCATAAGAGATATGACAACATGAGGTTCCATGAAATAAGTGTTTTCGAAAAGAACCTTAATTTAGATTTTCTTGGTTAAAAGATGAACAAACACAATTTGATGGTAATTAAAAACATCGCCTTAATATATATCTGAGTTGGGATATCACTAACGGATTGGTAGTGTCGGAATGCCTGAGTGCTTAATTTAAAAAAAAGCAGTACGTAGGAAGTACAAAACTAGTCAAGGTTTTGCAGTTTCACTCAAGTACTTTATTTAATTTCCATTATGAATTTACAGGATTTGTCAACAAATGTTTACTGATGATGACAGAAATCACCAATAGGAAAGAAGATGAATAGAATCTATCTACGATTTAATGAAAACATGAAGCATTTAATCTACCTTTTAAAATACCAGTTTCGTTGACCTCACTAAGAGTCCAACATTACTTGGCCTGCCAGACAATAATGTTGTAAGGCTTGTAGTGCACGGACAGAAGACGACCAGGTTTGTGTACACACGTTGAGGTAAAGGAGCCATGGACGACCACAACCTGCCATGTCTTTTGCTCAATTTCTTTAAGCCTCTCCGAAATTATCTCCGATGCTGAATACAATGTGGTTCGGACGCTTTTTTTTGAGCTGCCCTTAGCAAAAACTAATTGGATAACCTGCAGGACCTTTTCTTGCAAGTTCCAGGGCATGTCTTCCTGGATTATCACAAATTTACTCTTCGACATGGCAGTGTTGGCAGGCATTTAAAACTGGGTTAATCAGTCATGTGGAGGTAGTCTGAATATATGCTATCATCGCACGCTTATCCAATAGAGTGGAGCTGACATGATTGACACGGTAGCTACCAGATGAGGTCGCTGGCTTAATTTAATTTTGCTGTAACCTTTGCCGTCGACACCAGACTATAAAGTAGTTGTGCAATGACATCAATAGGTTTGTAGAGGATTTTCCCATTGTTTGGCTATTAGAGATTTTACTTAAGATGCTTAGAGGAAGCTAAAAGGATGCTGCTTATTTTCCATTTAGAGAAATGCCTTCACGATCGATTTTATACTCCTCTTTTAATTTTAAAGAACATAGACGCACATGCTAAAACCTATCGCCGCACTTTATTTTTACCTTGAGACGAATAAAATTCTGTTGGTCTGAGTACAAGTCCGACCCACGCGACTAGCTAAGAACCTTAGAGGCTGTGTATATGTTGAACTTTAGTATAAAATTAAACTTAAAATTTCATAAACAAATACTTGCGCCGCCAATAACCACCCCAAAAGGGGACGATAATAGATCTCGGCAGAGAATTGCATTGCTTTATCGTTCCGCAAATTTGATTTCTCCAAGCAGCATAATTGAACGATCCAAATTTACTTGTACAGTCAATACAAAATACTAGTTTGTCAAGGGAGATTCGAAAATAGCTTTTTCGCCGAGAGGAGCTTATTTATCTTCTCATTTTTAAATTAATTTTGAAATTCTTTACGCTGACTTTGGCAACTGCACCCAGTTAAGTTTGCCTAAAAAGAGTTTTAGATAATTTCTTTAAGTGCTTTGTGAACATAAAACATGGAATAAATTGTGACTTGGGCTAACACAAAGTTAACGGTATATACACTTAGGAGGGTTCTGCATGGCAGGAATTTTTAAATTTTACTAAAAAACAAAGGGTTGTATAAATTCCATCTACTAGTGTCCCACTTTATAGACACTCAGAACTTTAGAAGTTTAGCTATAATTAGTGCGTCTAATTAGTGTAATTCAGAATGAAAGTAAACTAACTTTACTGCCGATCAGACCTCCGCAGCATCGTCGGAGGCTGGCTTCATTTCAGGCACAGATCTCTGCCTTTGCCTAGTTGCCTTCCGACGAGTTCTAGACTTTTTTGAGGGCGTGACTACCGCCGCGGACCCAGTTCGTATCTCGTTACTACTAGTGTTGCTACAGTCGACTTTCATTTCGGGCTTGTCCATGACCGATGCTTTGGATAATCGAACAGGAGTTACGGGCTTGAGTGGTGCCGAATGGATCACAAGCGCCAACTCTGATAGTGTTCCACTTTCAACTTCAGAGACTACCTCATGAAGCTCCCTCCCACGTTTCGACTGAGTAAGCGTTGATTGTGGTGGTGCGTCAGCCGTATTCAAGTCAGGAGGTGGAGCAGGAGGAAGCGGAAAGGGTTCAATTTCTTCACTTCCTTCACTAGCGGACGTTGAGTCAGAATCGACCTCTTCAACGTCGACGTCTGAATTTTCAGATTCACCCTCGTATTCTTTATAGATGGCTTGATTTTTTATAGTATCAAGAAATGTGGAAAGTTCGGCTCGGTAGGGTCTGCTCAGGGAATAGGACTCAGCAACACGACCCTCTGGAACTGGTTCTAGGCTGGTGCCTGTCAACTCATGATGATGCGATGGGTCCACTGAGCTGACGAAGTTATCATCCAGTGGTTTTGCCTGGAACGAGAAACGAGAAGTTTCAGTAATTGAATACCAGCTTTTTCCAAAAGCAAATATTAGCACCTAACTAAGCTACGGAGATATTGCAAGCTATATTTAAGTTAGATCATGACTGGTACTATCTAAATTCTTTTTAAAATTAATTCTAGCTCCATAGCACCCCACTAAACACGTGCAGTTTTTACCAAACGAAAATTATACTATTTATTTTGTGACTATTATTTTGCTTCGCTACATTGGCTACTAATTCGATGGTAGTAATGTCGCAAAACTGAGGTCAGTTAACGATGCGTTGGAAACAGGCTTTTAAAACTCACCCTTTTAATGAGTTCGGTGGTTGAATGATCGCCTAGAAGGCATGACTTGGAGAAGAGCATATTGGAGGAAGATGATTGGGTAGGGGATGAAGGATCGGAATAGGGCTTACAGTCACCCCGCTTCGATGTTTGCTTTAAAACCTGCAAAGAGACCAAAGAGGGTGTTCCTTCTTTGTTGGTAGGATCAAGAAAAAATCGAGTTTATATTGCACAACAAACCGGTAGCTTGTGAACGCTTTCGGTGCCACATTATGTATATTGTCTTCTCAACTGTTACTAGGACGATACATAAAATGCGAACCAGCTATGCACTGAAACGGGGCCAATATGCAAACATATTGGCTGTGGCCACGTGGAACCCGTGAGGATGTTAATCAAAGCACTAATCTGAATGGCCTAAACTTCACTTTTTATGGGATTGCGTAATGGTCTAAACTTGTGTCCAATACGTGCTCTTTCAGGTTGCATCAAGAAACCCCAAAATCGATTTTGTACAATTAGAGGATATTTGCTATGAACTGAACCATGGCTCCACATATGCAAACCATTAACACGGTAATGGTTTTACACTTCACCGCTTTGTGGAGAAAAAATTTCCCGCTTCACCTCTTTTATGATGCACTTAGCAAGGCCTGTTTCGTCCGTCGATTGGATTGATAACGGCTGTTGAGTGACTTTGTGAGCAGCTGGAAGCGATTGGTCAGCAGATTTATGCGTCTGGTCCTCCGCGGCACCTTGGATTGGGTTTGTGGTCTGGAGAAGTGCAAATTCTGATGGATGAATGTTATAAGACCACCATGTGGCAAGGAAAAGGGAACAACGTACAATCGGAACCATCTTGATGCCAAGGCTAATTCCCATGACGAGATTATGCGACTTATGTAAACGACGTTAATCAAAACTATCAATTAGAAGTAAAGCAATTTTCTACTAAACTTGATAAATAAGAGTTACCTATAACCTGGTGCTACCACAAGAGGCTTTCCGATAAGATACGACACAACGCAAACGCTCTATTTTTAGACTTGTCGATGACTCAAAATCATTCAATCGCTCCACACAGAAAGTGCATAAGTGACTGAATAAATTAAATCCCAGAGAATTCACATAAATTTCTAGCATTCCAAATGAATAATTTGAAATATTCAACGTGACAGTTAACAAATGCAAGTAAAATCTGTCTTTCTGCTTACGTTAATGTAAACCAGTTAAAGAGTCAAGTTGTAGCATAATCAACGAGACAATGGATCACCTTTGATAAGGGTGAGATATCAGTGACACAGACAGTGGCCGTGAGCCTTTCTTGCTGAGGAGGTGGTGAATGAGGGGGTGAAGGGGTAGGAGGCAACCCTTCACCAGACTGGCTAAAATTTTCTTTCGACTCTGTCGGATCTTCTGCATTCGCCACCACTTGGGTTTCTGATTAAATGTTTAAAAAACATAAATTAGGCATATACAAATTCTCGAGACTGTTTTTGAAATCAAAAATGTCAAGATTGAATCTTAAACCATTGTGAATCTAATTTTTAATTCAGGCTTTGTAAACCAAATTGCAAGCAAAAGGGTTGAATACATATTTCAAAAACAAATAAGCATGCTTATTGGAAAATATGTAATTCCAAGAATTGGCTTTTTTTAAGTTAAGGGAAAAGAAACGCAACCATTTTTTTGGCCGATTTTCTGGTCAGGAGGCTGTTCACGTGACTGAAGTGGCATTTTCATGTCTTTTGAGTTTTCGGGTACTTCTTTTGCCTGCTTCTGCTGCTGAGGTTCGCTCTGAGAAGGGACCTTTTCACTTCGATCAGTTCGATGGTGGCGACGATGGCGGCCCTTAGAGTGACTGTGCCTTTGGTAGGATGCACGTTTAGCCGTCTCCTCTTCTCGGCGTTCTGATATAGGAGACCTAACAAGCACATTTTAAACTGGATAAACTACATGCTGTAAGCATGCCAATGAAAGAAGGCCTTCACTAGATGAGGCACTCCCTCGTTGAATAAATTAACTAAGGAGTTGACAACAAAAGTGTCGCTCAATGACAAGAAAGCCATGAGAAGCACTAATCAAAGTCAAATTAAGGCCTTAAGGCTGACGCAACACCAAAAAGGTCTCACTCCTGCGTTGTTATTCATGAAGAGATGTCCTTAATGGACCGAAATTTTCATACAGTTTTCTTGCATTATAAATCTGTTTGCTGCGTATAGTAACGAGCGAAATTGATATCTGCGTATTACCAGTGCTTATTTAGATGTGAATAATGTTAATGCAAGCACACCTAACTAAACAGATTGGTGTGGATTTATTTTACTGTAATAAATAGCATACAACTTGAATTATCACATTAATATTTAGTGGAAAACGTTGGGGAGGGGAGAACTGTGAGGATTGTCAGCAGGACTTGCAGCAGATAATGAAATGAGTTGCGAGGATGCGCAACCACTAACAAATATCACTCTATGCGAATTTCAAGTATGAGATTAGTCATACGTCGTGGTTAAATTAAGGAAGCATCCGTTTTTTAAATTTATTGCAAATCCGAGACCAGATAAGAGCATCACAATCAATAGAAGGAAAAAGAATAGCCTACATTTAGAATCCAACTAACTTATTGGACGATTATTTTCACATTTTGGTTGGCTAATATTGATAACAGATAATACATTTTGCAAAAGGGAACTTACTTAGAATTATCGTATTTATTTTCCGAAGGATCTTCTGCCTCTGATTCGCTCGAATGTTGACGATGCTTATTTCTCCGATGATGATGCCGTCGTCTGCCCGAAGAAGAACGATGATGCTCCCTGTGGGACGAGCCTGCGGTTGAGATGACCTCCCCCTCTTGCTCCTTTACACCACTTTCCTTTTCTTTCTCTTCTTTTTTGGGCAATACTACGATTTTCTTTTCCAGTTGAGAATTCTCTTCTAGCAGCTGCTGTGTTCTTCTCTTTGCCTCTTCCAACTCAGCCGCAAGTTGTTTTTGCTTGGCCAATTCACGTTTAAGCAATTTTTGCTGGTGAGCTATGGTCTCAAGGGCTATTTCGTCGTTGATGAGGGTCTTCAGCAGCACAGAATCGGGCCGCATTTCACGTGACGAGTGGCTTGATTTGCTCCGTTTCCCACTTGACTTTTTGTCATGGAAGTCTCCATGTCGTTGATGGTGTTGACGACTGAGGCTTCGATGACTACTGCTAGCAAAGGCATGCAAGTGACCATGAGAGCGGAATGCGCACTCGTGACAAGGGTGATGGTGATGGTGCTTTCTTTGTCTACTGTATTCAGGCACCGGCGAAACTGAGGAAGAATTAGCTTCCCCATCTGAGGACAAGTCGGTTGGTGAAGAGCGACCAGTGAGACTGGATTCATTCGACTGCATCGCACCTGCACAGATAAAATAAGTACGATTTTAAAGGTGCACCAAACTGGAGAACTTTAAAGGGCTGCTACTGCAGTTTATTTTGTCTCAGGCTGCAAACATGTCCCGAGCTGTTTCATAGGCTTTATCATGAAAATGGTGATTACATTACCCGCCTTTACATCTTGATTACAACTTGCTCGAGCATAGGCACATAGCCCAGTTTTTGGAATTTATCAATTTATATAAAGCTTGAACTCAAATAGCTGGGACTGCTTAGGAGCATCCTAGACGATAAAGACAAACTTTTCGAACATCTGGTTTGTTTTAATAAACCATACTCAGGATTCAAGCCCTTGAGACACTGGATTTGAGAAAACCACCCAACCCCTAGACAGCGCACCAGACGTCTTTAAGAGAAAACATGGTAGATGGCTCAAACGAAGACTCTTTTGATGAACACGGGTTTGCTTACCTTGATTACCTTGCCAAGGGATTAAAACATCTCGTCTCCTCCTATTTCGAATGAAATACTGTTTATAAAAATTCACTGTTTTATACAGGTTTAATTTTTACCAATTCAGTTGCTTGTGCTCGGCCTGAAGAATATCATGTCAGAACATTATTCACACGACTTGAAGTTTCATTGAGAGTGGGAATCAGGAACCATTAGGAGCATTTGCTTTTCTGGGATGTTAATAAAGTAGTAATTTCGGACACCAACATTGGCCTTAATCAAATTGTGGTTTGAAATATGCAAGTCTCGTGGATACTTATGGGTAAAATAAAGACCCTTTTTACGAGTTTAAACATATGTTGGGACTTTACAGACCACAGCCATGCTTTTCGCTGGTAAAACTGTAATGATAAATGCCTTACTAAACCCTTTAAATTTTACAAGGTTTTGGGACAGAGATTGCAAGGAATTACTGGTTACCAACAACAATTGAAGACTCACCTGTTGTTACGGAATTCTAAGTATTTTTACTAAAAGGAAGTCGTGTTCCAATTTCACACAAAGATTAGACATGAAAAACACAAGCACACAGGAAAGAAATTCACCAACCGTGAGAGAAAAGGGATTGAGATCGTGAGTAGGAGACAACAGATGAGGACTCAGAAGAACGACTATTTGAAATGCTTGATGATCGTGGCAAGGATGGAGGTTTTGGAGCTTCTCCAGCCAAAGGAAAATGGGAACGCTTTGGTGGGTTAGGCAGCAGAGAGCGCCGAACTGTATCTGTGGTGACTTGTTCCGGGCTCGAATCTGACTCAGATTCTAAGTAAGTGGCATCTTGAGGAGCAATTAAAAGGCCTAAATTTTGCAGAAAGATATGAAATATTAACTGTATGCTAAATTATGAGAACACCCCTCTATTTAGTTTTACTGTTTGGGTCCTTCTCTGATCTTGTGTGTTCTGTTTTCTTAACGGCAACATCTCCAGAACCACTCGCGTTGCCTGTAATTGTATTCCTAAGATCTCCAAGTGACGCAGAAGCTGAGGCGTCAGCTAGACGAGCCGCGGCTTCATTTGACGGAGAAATAGAAGGAGGAAGGTGCGGGCCAGTGCTGCCAGGACTGGGAACTGGCGAACACCCACCGGGTCTATCCAAAAGGGTACGAGCTGTCACAACAATTGATCTCCCAACAGAGCTGCCCGTAATGGTGGTGACTGACGATGCAGTTTCAACCGAACGTAACTCACGTCTAAGAGCTTCAATGCTCGCGTTCTGGGCCTACAAAGCAATAAGAGACATCGGCTGTTGGACCTGAAGTCACACGGTATAATTAATCACTTCTAACTAAATAATTTTAGTTTCGAAAGATTAAACATCCGACCAAATTTGTTTTTCTGCCCTTCAGTTGATTCTGATATAATAATGCCAGAAAGCGCACCGTGTGGAAATACGATTACTTAACTTTTGCGTTATATGGGGATAGACCATAAAAGTCTACCAACCAACCAAACTAGTTTTTACTCTATTAGTCATGGGGATTCATGGATGGGCTCATAGTGAATCATCTTGATTCCTTACTATTAACCCGGTCGTCGTAATCTCAGATTCGCGGCTATCCCCTTTTCACGGCGCCTCTATCGATCATGTGAAACCGTCTCTTCTTACACCTCGAGTGTGTACCTCTTCCAACTACTAGTTTTGCGCATCAGTCCATCAACTATTTGTGTTTTTTTATGAGTTTCACCCAGACCGTATTGACTTTTATGCAGTGGTGCGACGCTTAACTTGGCTAAGACATCGAATACACAGTTGGGTCCCTCTTAGGTCCTTTGGACTGTATCGCGCCGCAGCAAGCTCATGATTTTACTGCCACAGACCATCTAGACTGTTCAAAGTTATTATGATAAGCCACGTTCATTACCATTCGCTCATTGATTTTTGGAATTAAAACGTTTTTCGAGAGATAAGAAAAGTGATATTTCTGAATAGTTAAGTTGCTTCTGTGCTACGTTATCACGGAGATATACAGAGTAAGCGGAAAACCCGAAGTCAAAATAACTACCATACACTTTCATATTAAAAATTGTTTTCTAGCTTAGAAGAGAACAAAGTCGTATCTTTTGGATAAAACTCTTATGTACGAAGAAAACTTATAATTGTGATGAGGTGACGCTCTATATAACGTTGGTGAGAGAGAAATACTGAGCATAAGATATCCTAGACTGAGCCAGCAAATAAGTGCAGACAATTGGTTCCTCGCCTGACGGGGCCTGTGTTTTGCGATTAAATGATCAGACTTCTGACTTTGACTACCAATTTGAAATGTGTTATTTGGTTGGCTTTGATGACGGCATGTCAGCAGCTTTGTTTCGTGTCAAAAGACTTCCACTTAAATATTATCCATTTTTTGTTATGCCCAAATAATCAAGCTACTCGAGTTGACCTTGTGCTATTCGTAAACTAATTTTCTTTGGCCAGAGTTTATTTTGTAATGAAAAACACAGTTGTGAATTCCCCATGTGAGTTTAATCAAGATCAGTTTATGTAGGCCATCAGCAAAACATTTGCACAGACCTGAAGTGTGTTTGTTCTATTTCAAACCGAAACACTCTATGTCGTATACACCACTACATTCGCCCCCTGAGTAGCCCTAAGGACTTCACTTGCCTTCTTGAAAGTCATAATTGAATGATAGCCGGTAAGAAGTACAAATAGCGTGCGATTTAACCAGATACTTCTTGCAGGAATGCACCAAGGTCACCTAAGATAGGTCTCACTTATTGATTAAGCCATACTACCTTTTAAAAGCATTAATGGCGAAAAAATTATGTCTAACAACTTTGTTCGTGCCTTAGTTCCAGGCTGCGCGTTAGCAATGCAATCAGTGTATGTCATCGTTGCCAGCAAAATGTCATCGCATTTAGATCCGGAATCGGGTACCAGAAATAAACTCCGATATACTCATTTGCTTTCTTCAAGTCGCTTTGTGAAACCATGGCACATTACCCCAATTTTCTCCATATATTCCTTGGAGGCTGTCACATTCTTTGCTGTGGAGGCAGGAGGAAGTGGGGACGTTCGAGTAGATCCCATCCGGCTCCTATCATCCCCCAGAACTGGCGATGAAATTCCCAGAGATTGAGGCTCTTCACCGATCAGCGTTGGTGACTGCACTGGCCGACGTTTCTGTAGGTGCGGGGCTTCAGGCTGGTCACCATGTTCATGCGTATGACAGTGGTGGTGATGATGGTGTCCAGCATCTAAATTTACAAACGATAAGGATTAGTAAAGGTAAATTTGGTACAAGGGTATTAATCTGTCCAATTATTAAAACTTGTGACCCACTAAGAGAGAGTTACGCCGGCAGATTACGTCATGTTGCGTTTATTGCAATGAAAAGCATGTTGACTGACTTGGTAGCGTCTGCTTCCAGTTTTCTGTCTTGAAAAGCTTTGCATCCGTTTGCCGGTGCTTGGAAGCTACAGGGATGGCGGGAGGAATTGGAGGGTGAATTTTGCATAGCTGCGATTCGTCTTTACCTTCTCCTGGTTTAGGCGGCAGTGTAGGAGGTTGAGGCGAGCCTGAAGGACGATGGTTACGGTGGCTGTGGTGGGCACGACTGGGTAACGCGGGCGGTTCAACTTCAGCAAAATCCCCCTCGAGAAGTTTCAGTGAAGACGGACTGGCTGAAGATTTCGGCTGATGCAGTCTATTTAGGTGGATAAAAAGTCGGATCCACAACGCAAAATTACTGTAGTTGCGTCAAGCTCAGAACACCGTGCGAGCTTAAAATGACTTAAATACAAGGCTCGTGGTCTCCACTTAACGCCAATGCACAGGCAAAGTGTATACAGTTGTTTAAAATTCCAATCAAACCTCACAGATTCCGAAAATGTGGTTTCAAAATGCACCAAGTTTTTTTTATGTTTGATTAAATCGAAGCATTTTGCATTTGAGCAGATTTCAACCTATCAGAAGATGACTTACTCGTTTAAATCACCTTGTTGTTGTTTGCTTCGTCTAGCGGTCATGCTGGGTTGAGTCTCATACAGACCTTTCAGGGATTTTGATTCGTGTTTCCTTTGAGAACGCTTCTGTGAGGGGGATTCGTCATTACAGTTGCCGTAAGTGTACCGAGGTTGGCTATGGCAACAAATGTCCGGAGGAGGTGGTAGGCCATGGGAGATGTGCTCGTCCCTCCTGTGATAACTCCTGCGGTGATGATGTCTGTTATGATGATGATGGTGACGATGCTGACCTGATCCACTGCCTCTGTGTGACCTCTGGCACACTTTCATGTCCTTGGGGTTAATTAAATAAATCAAGATACTAGTCACCTAAACAAATCCGAGAAATTTATGATGGTCAGATAGCCGCAAATTGAATCTACAGAAGTTGTTGCTCAAAAAGATTTTGGATATTAAATGATGAAAGCCTTGAGAGTATAGGATTCATTTACGTAGGCGCAAATACGTTACTAAAATGTCCCTATTTTGTCCTTACATGAAATAGAAAACCATCACAAAAGTAATTCTGCTTCTTGCCAATCATCATGATATGTAAAACCACAAAAAAGAAAATACTCTACCTGAAGTCGCAGTGGATGCATGTAGAGACAGGGAGTCATTCTCTCGTCGTAGAAACTACCCTGAATATTACAATTGTGAGGCGCTAACATGTGTGCCGAATGAGCTGGATGGCGTGGTACAAAGCCAAAAGTGGGAATTTCAGGAAAGGGAAATGGTTTCTCAGACATCAGATGACCATGTCTCTCTTGTACCTGAAAAAAATGGCGTTGAGCAAAGACAATATGCTAACTTACTTGCAAAGACCAAATGGTTGGAATATAAAAATTAACACACGATTGTCATCTTGAATATAAAATGATGCAAATGATCCGCTCATTAACAAAAAAACAAAACATTAACGCTGGTTGAAGACACTGGAGGACCCTAGATATTTGTACAAGCCTTGGAATATACGGTTTGCATATTTTAATAAAAAAACAATTTCCAATTTGATGACTTATTTTTAATTACCCAAAAATTATCATTAGCCTAGCCACCTTTATGAAGCCTACTATTCTCAAGTTTAAGTAAGTCAATCTATAGATATTACAAAAATTGCCACGAACCAAATTTGGAGGATAGGTGACATCATGGGGATTTTGAAACGGATTACTTTCAGGGGCATCTGGTAAGCCAGCTAAGTGGACACCAGCTGGAATTGACCTTGAAAATCCATACGAGAATCCGTAGGAAGGAGCGCCTTTCTTTGATTGACATGGTCTGGCAGGTAGAGTATCGATAGGCAACACAGTCGATGGTGGCATTGTCTAAAAAAGTATTAGTTGCATGTACTATAGTAGAGTTAATGCCTGATAATTAAAAGTCGAATAGTTAACTTTTTCGGTTTTTTCCATTCGTCTTAGGCAATCGGGGGTGTGCTCGCTTGTAACATTTGTAGTTTTAGCTTCCAAGTTCAGCTTTTCATTCTGCTCAGTGGACCACTCTGCAGTAGTTCTGCTGCGTAATATTACGCCCGTCGTGCTCTCCGTGCCGCTAGAGCTCCACTGGTCTATCCCGACTATTTGGGCCGCTGTTGCAGATGAATCTGTGCCACCATCAAAAATAGAGTCTATGCGACCTGATGATGATTGATTGGAGTGTTGGTGATACTTTTTTCGACCACACTTTCCTGGATTCAAGCTCCCAAGTGCTTCCGCAGTTTCTATGATAGGGGCATCTTCCGTTTCGACTCCGTCTTCTCCATCACCAGCTGCGGGAATAGTTTGAGTAGAGGTCGTTTTGCAGTGGCAGGTATCTCCCAAAAGACTCATCGATGGAGGTAAATGGGTTTCCTCAAAAGTTTCCTCTGCTTGAAGTAAACCCTCCTGAAAAAGAAATAGCACTGTGAACCGCAAATTCTTACAATTGAAATCCAGCATCTCTTTTAAGCTATTGAAACTTCGAAGTTTTGAATGGGTGAAATACTAATGTTTCATAAACGTATACAGCTATGGCACTTTTACAAAGCCTAAGTAGGCATTCTGACCTATCGTAAATAAGGCTATGGTTATCATTTTTCGGTGAAGATCAATGGAATTTGCACCTTTGCTGATCTAGATACTCAGGCTCGGAATTCAGGAGAAATATGTGGATAGACTACAAGTATGGACCCTCAACCAACTCCAAAATTAATTATGATTCTGTCCACGCGATTGAAAATGAAAGCCTAATTATTCAGTATTTGTCGTACAAGAAGACCTATGATAGAACATTTATGAAATTTCGGTTGTGTGAGAACTGTTCCGAATTTGATTGTCTTATGTTAGCTCAGTGGCTTTACTGCTGAATCGCATTCATTGGCATTCGCAAATTGAACCCCATGGCTTTATTTAAGCGGGCACGTCCACTTACTCTCCAGTCCTCTACCTATCTGCTAAGTTTCGTGAACTTTGCGGAACCCCAACCGGGTGATAATAAAAACAACGGTTTTTAGCACCATGATAACATCACAAGTGACGCGCAAATAACTTTGCATGTGTGCTGTGTGGGGTTGCAAAGTTCTCTCTCCATTTACCGCGAATTTCATACTGCCAGTTGCCGCATCCCTGGCGAAGAGAGGCCTCACTTGAGCAGTAGTCATAATGGAGTCGGAGATAAACGAGGTAGTAGTTGCTGGGACTGGCTGTTCAGCACCTGTTTCTTCACCAAGCGTCTGTGTGGGAATTTGTGGCTGATGACCGAATGTACAGAGAGCTGATGCTGACATCTGCTTACTGTAGAGCCCCAATTCTTCTAAAAGGTGACAAAATTTTGAATATGAAGCAATTCTAAACAGATTGCATGAGCGCAAATTGAATCGCTTGTGATAATAGAGCTACAATCAAATGCAACCTTAAGTAATCTTTGTTTTAAGTATCAAATATCAACTGCACTAACATTAAACTTTATACCTAATTTCAATGGGTCGAATTCGTGTGATTACTTAGAATCCTAAACACGGACCAACTCCTACACACATAGTTGCCTTTAATTCCCATTCATGCTGCACAGTCATAGTGATCCAGAGTGAACACTTTTGAAGCTTCACTCAGCCTCAAACACTTTGGCCTTACAACGTTGGAATTAAAGACAGGCAGCAAAATGACAAACAGAAAAGTACTAGTTTGCCATCTTGGATGGTAAGACACATTCTTGTCCACAGGCTGTGTTGGAAAACTAGCACAGGAATTTTTAATGTCAGAAAAAATACTATTATAAACTCCTGTTTGATTGGTAGAGTCAGTTTCTGGTATACGTTTGGCAGGGCTTGAAAGTGCGAATGCCTCGCATAAAATGAATCCTACACTATGCAAAATCGGGAAGAAAAGCCATATGAGGACCAAAAACTAAGGTTCTCAAACAGTGTTTCATATTTACTGGGTTGCAATTTGTGGCACGTATCAGTGCAGTTCATGGTCTTTTGGGGTGCCATAGTTGGCAACTCCATTGTCCATTCTGTTCACGCAGTTCAAACCCTATCTGGCTCAATGAAGGTGACTAAAACTGCTGACGCAGTGACATATCTAAATCTCTGTCCATGCTTCAATCTGTAAAACATGCAAATTAACCGTCGAATCTATTCAGTTGTGGAATTTTATTAGTTTATCAAGTACCGTTTGAATTTGATGCAGTTTCATTTGCTGGAGCAGTGAGTCACACACACACACACACTATGGAGTTACTTTGCGTGACCAAGAAAAGGTATTTGTTGTGCAGCAACATTTAAATAGGTCTAATGCATTACGCCTTTTATTATGGAGTAAAAAACATTCTCAAAAAAGGGAAATTGAAATAAGTCACCTTCTGCCTTTTCCTGGCCGTATAGATCACAGGGTCGACGTTCAGCCAGGGACGTTTGCCTACGAAGTGCTCCGGTCTGAAAAAATCAGTTATATAACAAGATTTGCCAGTCATAAGTCAGTATGAGCCCCATACGCTTTAGCATGTATCCTAGATCGCATTTGCTCATAGTGGGAAATAGATTTAGAATATCTTGTACATCCAAAATTATCTTTGACGACAATTTGTCCATTAAAGGTAAAATTTGGAAAATTGCAAATACAAAACACCAAAGTGGAATCTATTAAGAAAACAATTCAAACCATTAAAATTAGGCAAAAAGAAAAGCCAGGATCTTGACACAAATGAAGCTGTTTTCAAAAACATAATAGTTTAAACGTGATTAAACAAAAAATTCATTCACCTTTCTAGTTATTTGTGAAAAAGTTAAATGGTATTGTTCTGCGTTTTTGAAATGACAGTCAAACAGTTTGCAACTCAAAAGGTAAACAAGGCAATTTGAGTTTATCATGACTTACGAACTAAGAGAAGCGCGTCAAAGATATGTATTTCTTTCGTCAAACGCCAATTGTCCACAATTATTTAGGCAAATGTAACTCAGCGTGGTGGTCGAAATCTCAAATTAAAGATCGGCAAATAATTTCAAGTGACGCTTTATGTGATCGTCTGAAGCTTTTTTAGTTGAAAAGAAAACAAACTTTTTGTTGTGTAGAGCAAAAAGTAACACTACAAAAATAAGAGGACTTCACAAAACCAAAAAAAAACATCTGGGTTTGATTGCGAATGGTTGGTCTTAAAGCCAGTTGCTAAAACGTGTTCGTCAGAAGTTTCAGGTAGTGTCACGCTGTATCGAAGACGGAAGACGGTAAGGTCATTTATAACTTTTAATTACTTTGGAGTGTCGTTTGCCTGAAAATTTGAAAGTAAGATAGGAAATTCCCATGTCCACCTGAAGCAAGCGAAAAAGTCGTAATCTTTATGTCAGAGTCGTCAGAAATTTCGGCATCGCCGTCAAGCTGAATATAAAAATCAACTTGTCTGGAAGGCTTGTATCCTTAGTCAAACACCCTCAAAAGCAACTAGTTCACAGAGTCAGTCATGAGTAAAATACTGTATTCTAACAAAGCATCATCGAGCCTGAGTATTGTACCAGCCTATGTCCATAGTCCACTCCCAATAGAATTTTTTATTTGCTGAAGTCCCTAGCTTGACAAGATTAATGCGTCTTGTATAATTTACGAGAAAAGTGTTTGAAGGCTTACAAAAGAGGTGCCGATAATCTCACTGTTTTGTCCTCTAGACGCTGCAACTGTCGACCTCAATGGCTTTGACGGGACAGCTGCTGAGGTTTCAATCGAAGTGTTAATTGACGCAGTGGAAGCGAGGACAGCAGGTGGGATTGTGGCGACGGGACTCGGTGGCCCATCGAAATCGACTCGAGAGGTAGTAGACGGAGGTACTGTGGTAATCAGTCCTTCCTGTTGCACCTCTTCACGTCCACCTCCCCTGTCTAAAGACTCACCATCCCCATCTAAACCCTCTCCGGCCAGTTGACCACCACTGCTACTTCCCCCCATTGTGGAGTATCCACTTGTTGCCATCGCACCGGTAGCCATGCCTGCAGAATTAGATAGGAGTGTTAAAAAGAGTGAGTGTTTATTCGACTTCAAACAACATCAAAGCGGATGTTTATGTTGATTAAGCAAAAACTAAATACTCTATTACACTAAGGCTTTCGTAGCATAAAGCCTTTACTGAGTTAAACAAGTCATATCAATTGGGCGTGGCAGGACCTTATACCTTAAATTTACAAAGTACAAAGTATCCTTCCTTAAAGATTGCAGATTTTGTTGTGTAATTTAAAACGAAAAAATCTTAAGGGCTTCTTTGGATTTGTGATATTATAATCCATCAAAAATATCCCTTTTGAGCTACTGAGACTTGAACAGCTGGTCTGATCTGCAACTCTTTACCAGCTTTGCATGAAAACCGGTACACTGACACTTAACCTCCCCATAATGAGAAATTAAAGCGCTATTGCCAGTAAATTAAATGCTGTACAGT
This sequence comes from Mesocestoides corti, assembly GCA_900604375.1. Taxonomy (NCBI): domain Eukaryota; kingdom Metazoa; phylum Platyhelminthes; class Cestoda; order Cyclophyllidea; family Mesocestoididae; genus Mesocestoides; species Mesocestoides corti. Next base: position 51,544 of record UXSR01000032.1, read on the forward strand.
AGCTATACAATCTAATAAATTTAACATTTATTATTACAAAATTATAACCCAGCAACATACTTATTTCAGCTACATCAATCCATCTTGATTGAAAAGCATGTTCATAATTAGTAAAGTGCATAAATATGTACCTGACTGATGGGAATAAAACAACATCTAGTGCAAGGTTTATAATCTTTTGTTGAGGAAATTCGATGAACGTTGTGTAATTAAGATTTTGCTATTATTTACAGGATGACACTTAAGCTGAACATAAAAATACTAAGCTCACCAATATTTGCAGAGCTTGGTACAAAACTTGAATGAGCTCGCTTCAGTTGATTAGCATTCGTGACAGAAGCTCCCACCTGCTCCAGAAAACCTCTTGAACCCCCGAGAATCCCACCATGGAGGTGGATTTGGCTGGAGTCGAGGAGTTGTTGTCTTCGGTGGTCGGCGGACTTTGAGCGCAGTGTCATCGACATTGTGCCCATCCTGGCGTGAGCGTAGTTAGGACCGGTTAGCATCGTCGGGTGAGCTCTTCGAGCTGTTGATGGCCTTAAAGACAAAACAAAGACATTTAGGTGAACCGAGTAAAACAGTGGGCATTTTACCTTATTTCTCGCTCATCGTTCTTTTTCCTCTCGAAAGGAAAGCACTTAAACTTGCTTCTTTTACTATACAATTTGTCCAATACTTAAGTAATCACACTGCTCAAATTGAGTAGAGAATCATTTAAAACACAATGAATTTGTTAAATAAATTGGACTTTGTGATTAAATGCTACTTTTACTGTCCAACTGATTTCACATATTTGGTACGTTCCTAGGTTTCCAAGTGTGGTCTCTGTGTAAAAAAATTAAAATGAGGATTGCCAGTGTAAGTGATTTTTGAACGATGCTTCGCTGGTTATTAACAAGAGTTTTGAGCAGGTCAGCTATTGACACTCTTTAAATTGCTAATATTTATGAAGTTCGGATTTCAGTAAACTCAGCCCGTTGCTACCTCATTGTACATGTGCCAAATCATAAACATACTTGTATTACATAAAGCATAGCAGTTCACTGATCGGATAAAAAGTGGAATAATCTAGTCTTTACCATCGTACATTAAAAAGAACACAAATTTAGTGAATATATATGTACCTTTCAAATGGAGGCCTTCGTAGGTTATTCTCGCGCATAAAACGAACGAGCTCTTTTTGCGTTCGTCCAATGTACCTACAGCAAAGTGTTTCAAGGTAATAAGCAACGACCCAACTTAAAATGAAAAATAAACTTATTTGCATTTTTGGCCGAAGTTATTGTTCTTAAATGGGCTGTATTGCAGACATTTAATCTAGACAAATGAATCTAGCTACGGACACAGACTAGATGGCAAAGAAATGTGTTGGTACACCTTGTTAACAGCCCAAGTCACGAATTATTCGAGTACTGCCTATCTGGTACATAGTCAATTCTCGTGACAGAATTTTGCCAAAAATGTGGATTTGGCTTAAGTTAATTTAGATTTTTCCACCATGTTGGTCGGTCAGGTGAGGAGTCAAATGCAAATGAAATATGGCTTAAAATTGCAAATATTAATAATTCAATCATAATTTAAATGCATGGAACTGTAAGTTTTTACAAGTTACAAATTCAAATAATGCAAAACGCTTATTCCATGTTAGACAAGAATTTTGTGCATAAAATATCACCAACGCGATTTTTAGTATTAAAATTGCATTCGTCATCTTCATACCCAAGAAAAACCAAAACTTCTAAGAAAAAGTGTGAGACAGCCATTTTGATGACAATCGTAAGAAGTTAGAGAATGACACCTGTAGGAATCTTCTGTATTGAGAGAAAATGTAACCAATTCTATTGCTAAGGAAGGGGACAACACAAAAAATTAGCTGAGTTTCTTCGTCTACAGCAGCTAAACTTATACAAAAAATTAGAGTGACATAACAGAATCTAGATATTCCATGTTACTTTAGTTTCTTTAAATTTCATGCATTTTTAGAAGATTCTGCTATGAATATTGAAAGCAGCATTTTCACATGATCCTATTTCATAGCTTTACTTATTATTTTTTTAAGAATTCAAGGTAGCTTTGAAATAGTATAAGTGATTTTTAGTATTTTAATATATTATAAAATCAGTTGTTACAAGTCACAAATAAAGGAACAAAAAGATTTTGTAGTTCCATGATGCCTCAATGTTATTTGAAGTAAAATTTTTCCCAGATGAAAACAAAGAAGGGCTGGTCAGTCGTACATTGCAAAATCCATATTGGAACAGATGATTTACTAATGTTCACCAGCCAAACCCATCCAAATATAAAATGCCTTTGAGATGCGCAAATGTGCATAAAAACGCAGTTTATCGAAACCTCCCTTAATTCAGTATCTTTTGAGCCAAATTTTACTAATTACAATTATTTTAACAAAGTTGTCCCGGTGACCTCATTTGCTTCGTTAGTATGAAAGGTAAGCAGGCCATGCTGTATTTGGTCTTCATTCTATGGGTACATCCAGCGCCTGCACACAGAAACATGTAAAGGACACATATTTAGGATCAATGGAAGTGACTATGAACTATTTTCGAAGGTAGGTAATCAACGTGTTCATTTGCTTTGCCAAAACATATAAAATTTTACTAGAAGTTAATGTTTTCAACATTTTGACTTGACTCATACGTGACACATTTAGATGACGCAATAGGTCAAATTACCAATTCTCGATGTTCGGAAAACCGAACTAAGGCTTAGAACATATCCTAATGGAGAAATCATGAATGAATTTGAGCCCATGCTAAATAACAGCGGTCTTTATACCAATTTCACATGTCCCCAGTTGGGCGTCATGCAAGGACGATAGAGGGCTCTTTTGCGGTGAAATGGTAGTGGCAAGCTTAATTTTCTAGGTGTTGGGCAATTATCGAATTCTGACTAAAGCTGCCTGCTGAGAGGATCTTTAAGTATTCGCTATCAGTGCATGTAAAGGTGAAAGCATAGAATTATTAATCGCAACCACCGATTATGAATCAATAGTTTTGACTATTAGACTATTTGACACCTCAAGCATTACATTGAATACAAATGACATTGTTCATCGACTGTTATGCAAAAATTATTTTTGTTTGGAAACTTACCACAAAAAACACTTGGCATAACTCTGGGTAGCGCGTGGATAGTCGTAGTTTTCTTTTCCAGTTAACCAATATGGGATTTTTTGCACGAAAAATTTGTCAAAATATCGATGTTTATGTATAGGTAAGCAACGTAATTAAAAAGGTGCCATTGTCTACATATGGTTTGCTGATTGTGACAAGATTACTTGACATGGGAATTAGCATTGGACGTGTCTCCCAATAATTAATACCTAAACTCTATTTCATCCTGCTATGTGAAAGACGAGTAAATATTAGTCTTACCGGAAGGACGAACCCTTTGTGACAACTTTCGGTCGTCGCTGACGCGAGCGTTCTTGCAGGGGACAACGGAAGAAAGCATGGTGCTCAATGCATTTCTTCCAAAAGCGTTTGCAGTTGTCTCGTGAATCAAAAAGGAATTCAATCACATCCTGTAAGAATCAGGTAGCATTTACAAAACAATCAAAGGTCACTTACAAGGGGCTTTTTAAAAATCAGTGAAGAAAGCAAGATCTACAGTGGATTTGTTCAAATACTAACCAACCACCATATGAGGTTATCAAAATAGCTTTCGATTCCTTCTAAAAGCATTATTTTAGTCTGTAGGAGTGGGTAATACCACGGAGAATATTTGTAACTGTTGAAGAAAGAAGCACAAACCCTTAAAGCAAATTAAAACTGGCCTTCATCAGCTCAATGTAACCAATAACTTAAAATTAGAAAAACGCCCATTTAAAGAATTAGGCCATCGATGATTCTCAAGCCTTGTTTACTGTTTCATTACTAAACATTCCGCTACGCGGTTAACGATGTATCATTAGATCTCATTAGATATATTTTGATTACGTTTTGACAGTCACACAATATTTAATGCAGTAGCCGAGATATTCACAGATAATTTATTTCATTCGTAATAGATTTAGGCCTTTTTTGTGAATTATTTTGAATGACCAACCATAAGGACAACGAAAACGTTTAACCTATTCGGTTTTGTTATTTAAAGCTAAGCAATGAAGTTGATGATTTTCGGGCTGTCCAAGCACGTTCACATTAGTGACTTGTGATAAACATTCGTAAGCTGAGCCCCAATAAGATAGTCAGGTATTTTTTTAAAATCAAAATGAAATCTGTTTTCCTGCCCAGATGTAGTGGTCCATTCAAGCTGTTACTATTTGGCTTAATGATGGTGCTTGATTGTTAATATGTCGGCGAGATCCTGAGTTATTAAAGACTACCCATTTCATAAAATTTGATTCGCTGAGATTGATATTAAAACTTGTGTTATGAATTAGGAACTTAGAAGATAGATATTAAGATAACATTTTGGTCATAAATATCAACTTACATAGTCCATTGAATGTAGTTTGATTAGGAAGCGTTTACGGCGAAAGCTCAACTTCCTGATTTTTGCCCACGAGAACGAATTTATTTTGGTAAGGTTTTGGAACACCCCTAGGCCGAGATGTGTAACTGAGAGGCTCATGGGAAGACCTTCAACGTCCTTTATATAAATAAAAATAATCTATCTTAAAAATGCTACTGCATTCAAGTAATATTTGACAGGCAAAGAAACGTACGTCGTTTTAAAAACTAATGCAACTTAAAATAGACTGGTTAAAACGACTGATATAAGTTTTTAACTTACAATTTTAATAAATGCATATTTAACGTAGACTCAGACACCCCCTGTAATAGCAGTGTCCTTAGATTTGAAATAGCAAAAAAGATCGGCTTAGCACCAAGCACTTCTTCTTGTAAAAGAAAGATACCAACTATCGTTTTTAGAAATTAGGACCATTTATCAGACAGAAATATTACAGAAACTTTCGTCAAAGATCTTAATCCACCTTAGAAACATCAGTTGCTAGCAATTTGCCATGATTACCATACTAACCTTTAAAACATTTTTAAACCATAAATCATTGGATATAGGCTTAACAATGTTTTATTATGGCAAGCTGGTATCGCGGTCTACCTTTTTCATAAATCCAAGTAGAATATAATTTTTAGATTCAGTGTTTCACATTGGCAACCCAAATTTTGATGGTATAAGTGATTCCAGATCACATGAGTAGATCCATAATCTATAAAGCTTTACCAAAGGAATGAATGTTGAAAAGTAAAGAGCAATTCTTTTTTAAGGAACGTGTTTCCTGTAGCTAGAGTCGAAAATTGCATCCATTGTGATGCAAGCCTTGAATGATGAATGATACGAGGTAATTAAATTCCCACGTTAGTCTTCTCCAATCGACCGACAGACGTGAATTTATTTAAGCTGTAGGCATTTTTTTCCAACCGAGTCAACCACCCGCTTCAACAGGGTATATTTTTGTAAGAGATACTTTCCACCACAATGAGTAATTTACAGTTTAGTATTAAAACTGGTGGTAGAGGCCTTTTGCAAACATTTAGAATGCACGATCGACGGCGCATGTAGTGCATAGTTTCTGGAAATTTAAGTCTTGATGGATTTTTCTTCGTTAAAGGGTGTGACCTTAAATTAGCAATCGAAAATCTACCTATCAGCTTTTTGTGTACCCTAACGGAACTTTCATCCAAATCCTCATCAGTCGCTTAGTAAAATCTTAATTATAAGTCAGATCTTATATTTGAATTTCCTCTGTGGTTGCCTATGTAACTGTAATGAACACTCAGGTGTGGAAGAAAGTGATCAAATGTGCCAACTGTAAAACTTTCACTAGCACTTACTTTTAGCACGCTATCTTTTAAAATAAATTCGTTGAAAATGGTAGCATTGGAGAGAGTTGCATTGCCTGTCTGCTTTCACAACTTTAAATTTTACAATGCCTGCTGCATACTGCAATTTCAACTTAAACGTATAAAGCATATCTGCATATATCCTTTGGTTGGCTTCTAGTTCCAACACCCTTATTCATCTTATTTCATTCTATCCAAAAATGCCAAAATGTAATGAAATGTCCATTTGAAAGTTACAATGTGTTGTTGTTTTGCAAACCAACACGCTAAGGTGCAAAGTTTTGAATATTTTTTTTTAAATGATGACGTTTCTAGATATTAATTTACAATTTCATTTGTTTTTGTAATTTGTGGAAGACTTTGAAGAAATACAAATTAAGTTACTAAGATGATGACTTCCTAAGTGACTTCTAATAGGAACAATAGTCCTGCGTAAATCAACGCTAATGGTTTAATAAATACATACACACAGCATATCTACAGCATTAATGACTAATTTCAAACAAAATAAGTACAGTAATTAACTGAGCAAAAAAAACAACCCTTAGGGTATTCACCTTTATTTTGAATAAGAACTGTAGTCATGTTTCAGAAAAGACTTATATATATATTGCAGTGATCAGTTAAATGAGCGATTATTTGGGCTTATTTTTGTATGCAAGTATTTCGTGGACAAAGGTATAACTAAAACTGTTAGGACACTTGATTCCGAAATGGCCGCTCTGCGACTCCGCAATGAAAATCATAAAATCAGAAACAAAATTGCTGCGTAAATTAAAAAGAAATAACACAAAAGAAGGATTTGCTTTCCTCGTTAATGCTAATGGCTTGAACTAATTGTTTTTATCTCTACAGACGATCCGGATTAGATAAAACAAAAACAAACCATTTTTTAACGTCTTCTAACACAAACAAACCAAGTTCTCTGTTGAAGAATAGTAAAATGAGTACAACTGTAGGTTCTTGCTCATACTTAACTTCCGACTTGTTCAACTATTAGCTACTAGATTAAACTGGCCGTCAGCAAACCGAGGAAAGCTGATATCGTGGTAAACTTTACGTGGCATTATTTTCTTCGAGAGTATTCGAAAAAGAAAGCATAATCTATGCAGCAAATCAGTACCTGTCACGCAAAGCAGGACCAATTTTTGATGAACGACCAGCTAAGTTCTTCGATTTTCCAAGTTTCAAGGATGCAAATAAGTCGAGCTAAGCGATTGAAAAATTATCTATTGCGTGACACTTCAAAAACCAGATTCCTAGCTGAGTGTAAGACACAATCTGAATTTTTTGCGGCGTCCCTCACCTTCAATCTTTCCGCATTCCATAGAAATCACGACAAATTTAGATAAACTCGTTGTAGTTAGTGAAATGTTTTTACAATAGTAGGTGATATCAATGAAATCAATTTTAATTTGCAAAATCCAGAGTGGCTCGCATAACATGGTGGAAGAGTGCGCTTTATGGGTTTAACCAAGCGTATTTTGGAGGAATTTAAATGCAACTGACACTTCAATATGAGAAAAAGTGGAAGCGAGGTACCGTAAGCTGCTCTTTCCAAATTTTTTTTGGTACAAATGAACACACAGATTAATTCAAGTTCTTACATAATGCTTAGGAAAACGGAGTCACTATCTGATTTCGCTTTCCAAAGAAGTTTACAGTTTTATGGAACAGAAGTTAGTTCTAGCTTAGACCTAACGAAGACTTACATGGGTCCTTAGGTTGTAGTTTCACATTACTTTGAACATACAACATTAAAATTTGAGTTACTGTTGAATTTTGACGTTGTGTCCACTGTAAGTGTTTTTAATAAGTCATCTTATTAGAAGCTTACCCTTGCGGGGTGGAGACGAACACCATAGAATTCGACCTTTCTTGCCGTGTCCAGAAGCGCAAAATCTGCATCGGTCGGAGACATTCCACTTCATAAAAGCAAGAAAATTAATAATACTTAAGGGTACTTTTACGTAGCTCATTTTCGTTCTTAGGAGTATGAAATGCGTTAAGCAGAAACGCTTGGTCATGGATGCTACACTTAGTATTTACTAATTAAAAGAAATTGGATATACCTTCTACTCCGCACACGTGCCACAACCGGCTTAAGTCATAACGTCTAAGAGGATATCACCGATTTTTAGACTGCAGCCGAAATCGCAATCTTCCATGTGGCGAACTGGATGAAAAACTTCTACTGTAGCTTCCTGTGCTACGCCACGAGTTTCTTCTTGCCACATATAACTGCCTAATCCACCTTATTCACTACAAGATTGTGCTTTCTTTTCATTACGTTCGACATAACACCAACTTGGTATCAAAGGTGAGCAATGTTGTAGACACGTTACCGGTTTTGGATAATCACAGTAAATTATTTTCAATGTCTTTGACATTAGAATCTGTAAAGGTACGTAGTTATCGGAGTATTTTACATTAATTAATTTAGACTTATAATTTGATAGCCGATTGAACCCTCTGGACTAATAATCATAATGAGTGAAAGGTTTATATGACCAGAAAATCCATGACTTCGGTGTTATTACAAAAAACCATAGTTGTAAAACTCAACCTTCCATTAAACATATTAGTGGTGGTTCAATATTGCCAAATTTAATAAAAAGTACTTAAAACGAAGTGGTGTAATTACTTGGTACATGGGCATAATTACAAAAAACCTTGTTATAATTGACGAAACCTCACAAATGCACTCCTTGTTTAAATTTATTTTCTAGTATTTATTGCGCTAAGATTGCGCTGCCTTCGAGATAATGATGTTCATCGCCATCAACTTCACAGTTATTAAAATAAGAACGCGTTTTCATCGGTGGGTATCACACAGACGGCATGGCAATATTGTGAATTTAAGCGTGCTAAATGCAACCCGAGACTTCTAGTATCAGGTCCCTTTTTCTGCTTTGGCGGAGTACACTACCTGGCTGAACCAATTATTTTTTATCACGTTGATCTGCTGCGGTTGTTGCAGAAGGCTAATTACCAATCGAGGTGAAGCAGCAAAAAACAGCTGAAAACATCCCCGTACACGTAAATTCCCGACGTTCTTAATCGGCTGTTTTTCTTTTTATAAAATAGCATTTTAGGGACGTGAGTGCCAAAGATTATAAAATGCTTCGAAAAAATGTGTAAAGCGTTGCATAAACAAATATGATACTTTAAATATAAAATTAAAGAGGGACAAAATCAGCAAACATGATGTTTACATCCGATCAGTAAATTTTTTGCATTTCATTTGCAATCAAGATTTCTTAAAGGAATGTGATACTGTTTGGAACGGACAATGAGAGGGACGTAGGACGTTTTGAATGCACCAACTGATTTTTAATTAATTAAACAGCACGATACAAATGTGACGTATTTTAATTCATTTCTTCTGCATTGTTGCTTATCGAGTGTCGCAGGACATTAAGCACCTAAGGTGCTTCCCATGAATGCCTAACTTTTACATAATACATTACTGAATCCTGAGTCGATTAGTACAAGATTGCATTTTGACCAGATGTGATATCTGGATTAAAAAGTTTCTTGAGCAAAATTATTAAAATATTGTTTTGAAGTTGGATGAGGATAGAGCAGTGCAGTTGAAGATCTCCGAGATGGTGCCGGAACTGAAAGGCGCAGCTATACAAAACCTTTAAGTCCCTACTGACACAGCATTCTTATAAAATATATATATATACCATGAGAACTTTGATTATTCATTAACAAAATTTTACGCGCGAAAAATGTGCACCATCTAAACTCGCTCACGGAAAGCATATTTGAGAAGGATATTTCGGGGATCAACTATCACCCTCGAAAACGGAGACATATTTCGGAGGAATAAGAAGTAAGTGTTACAAATAGGTTACAGCCCTGGTTACTGGTGCAAATTCCCGTGAATAAAGGGCAAGTTCGAATAGAGTCCTAAACTTGGTGTCATTGTGCGTTTTTGAGATAAATAGCCATTTATTGTAGACCATGTAAATCTAAAAGCCGCCGTGTTAACTGCTGTTTTAAAACATATGCCACAGCCATGCCATATGCAGAAAGTGCCAACAGCCCATTTGCGTTTTGAATAAATTTGGGAGATTACGAGAAGCGCGCATTAAAACCCAGTCGACCGTTACGGCTGATTCGATTTAACCTCGACCAATCAAAATTTAGCCACATTTTGTCATGTGGCAACGAAGGTGGCATGCAGCCAAGCTGCTGAATCTAAAGGGAACCGAAGTTAGCAAATTTGACGTTGCTGAACACTTCCTACTATAAATAGATGGGGAAGAAAATCTGCACACTTTTACTAATAGTGAAGTAAAATAATTTTTCTAAACAAAGCTATTCCTTTTCGCAATTTATATGTGAATGATATCCAGCCTAGAGTAACTGCTTTGATAAGTGATATTTTGCTCAAATAAAACTTAAAAGAGCTTCCCAAGTAGTTAATTAAATTTGGAAACCTTCTGTGGAGCACAAGCACATTGCTTGATTGTGGTTTTCGTTGAAATAAACAAATGAATATCAAAAAAAAGATTGACCTTTAACATACTAAAGAAAATGTAATTAAGTTATTGCAAAATTTTACCTTGCAAAATAGAATTGATAATCATTAAAAATTGTTAAAGCGATAAATTTTAAAAACTGAGAATACTATCTTATTAAGTTGAATTAAATAATTTTATATAAGGTGCATCTATGGCGTTTCTAGTTTTAAAGGAATTAAATAACCTTGTAACCTGTAAAACTTTTGCAGATTTTGTTAAGAATTGATAATTCAGACTAAGTGGGTTATTTGTGAGTTAATACTTGGGGTGCTTTAAATTACCAATTTCAATATCAGCACATGAAAGTCTAGTAGGGGTCTCAAGGGTTTGCAAGTACACAACTGTACCCGGTTTCTGAGCAAATAAGCGAATTATCCAACTAAGATTTTAGGCCAAAAGGAAAATTAATTACAGCAGCTAAAATTGTTCTGTTATTTTGATTTTTGTCCATACTATGCCGATTCATTTATTCGCCATTATAGGCAAAATAGCATAAGTTTAGTGCCTGCAACATGCAAATAACAGCTTTACATTAAACGTTCACGTTTGCCTTATTTTGAAACAAAACTAATGACATCAAACATATTTCGCACTTTCAAAAAGACATAATTTAAAAGATGGGAACTGTACAGGTTCAGAATGGTAAAAATATGCAACCGCTGTCTGAAAATAAAGTCTTTTTTGAATCTAAGAAAGGTTCCTAATAAGCACTTTTTTATTTAAGATCGAAAAGGCCAAAGTAGGTTCAGTCTAATACTACTCCCCATCATGTTAAAAAGGTTTTTTAATGATCGGTTTTTCGTTCTGAGGTACTGACCAAAAATTAAGTTGCTGTTCAAACAGCATTATGAAGACAGTAAAATACATCGGCTTTTTTTATTTGTAGACTTACATGTGGTTCTTGTGGAAGTCCATAACCCTTCGCAGGCGATCATCATTTGGTTCATGGAGGATTTTTAGTGTCCTCAAATAGCTGATATCTCGATATTCTTCTTTGATAAAATCACCAATTTCAGCTAAAACAGAGAATATGAGAGAGCAAGTAGTCACTTTACGCGAAGTGCTCAGTTTCCTTTTGCCTTTGCAGTCCCATGTGCAAAGCATTCTGATCAGTTTGCAAACTTTATTTCAAACACTATTTGTCCGAAATCCTAGAGAGCGACCAAGTTGTTAAATCCAGATTTTAACTTTATAGGCATTTCCCGAAGAATTTCCGATTTAAGGATAGTTGGACTAAAATTACGCGTAATTAGCGCACGAAATAGGTAGACCGATATTTGAATCTACCAAAATTAGGCTAGAGTAATGTTTATTCCTATTGCGTTAGAAACTATTTTTTATCAAAATATGTTAAATTGGGCAGAATATGGTATTAATGTAGCATTATTAAATCAGCAAAGCAAGTACAAATTAATTCAAGAAAAAGGAAGATATCATTTAAGTCTACGATTTGTTCTGTTCACTCAAGTACACTATTTTGACTGAGCATATTCAAATCCCGTTGTACTCAGCTGTTAATAAATACTCGCGACTGGTACGCCCTACTCCCACAAAGACGGTGCTTTTTCTATGTGGGATAAGTATGTTTCTACACAACAAGTGTAAGCTGACTGAAAATACTTAGTTTTTTCCTGCACACAGATGGCCATGAACAGAATAATGCAAAAAAAAATTATAGAAGCCTAAACGAAAATAAAATAAAGCCAAGACTTAATTTACTCCTATTTATCTGGCTTTATGTTAATTTCGCTCTTCACCGCTTTGCAAGGCACAAGTCTCTAAGGATAGTAGAACCACTCTCGAACATGACAATGTATAAATTGTAGCACATCAAATAAACCCCTTTGGCCATTCTAGCACATACAGTAATACGCTTAAGGTGTCCTCCAGAGACATTCACAAGAATACGTTATTCTAAGTCACGCAACGCCATATGGTTGGAATTGGACTAACCTTGAACTATGTAGGAACCTAGAAGAGCAGCAGTATTTTCACTGCAAATCAGGATGCCGGTGATTAGATCCCTTTTGATTTGTAACGCAAACAGGTACCTAAAGGAAGAATTTGATCAAAACAGCATGGAAAACATGTTTTTAAATGACAACACTTTTCGGCAACGATGAAACAAGTGACGTGTTTGTTCAAACTTCTCAACACAACGCAATTCGTATGGATTGCAAGTATTTAAAACACAATTTCGTTAACTTGCACAGGCGGAAAAATTATCCTTACTTCAGTGATAAAAAAAAACCCAAAACGACCAAAAAACCACAATCTAGTGTAATTGAGTTTCTGATTACTGCCTAGCTTCATCCCGCTACCGAAGGCACATTGGTTGGCGTGTTTCACAGGACGTATTGCAGTTCATTTCTCTCCAACAGTTAACAGTTTTGTGCCTCGTAAAACACCACCCTTACTTGTTTGATGTCAATTCGAAGTATGCGCTATGACCACAACACCATATTTATAAATCCCCACTTAAATGCAAAATCCGAAAGCAACATGGTACTGTCCATTGCTGGAACTATTCTCGATGGTTTACTTACATTTTGCCTTGTTTACTTAACACAGAATTAGCATGTCTATCCAAGAACTTGTTACGACGTCCATATTCGTGAATGTGCCCTCAATGCTTAACCTTCGTCAGTCCATTAGTCCTAAATACTCTGTTCTGTGTTCTTCATGCATCAAGCTCCATCGCCAAGCTATGAATTTATCTGATCCAAATTCCATTCTGCAAAAATTGAACATGTAACAAAAAGTCAACAATTTACGATTACAAAAAAAACCTGTGTAATTTGGAGCAGAGCTTACCTTGTGTATTCTTCCTCCAAAAGATTGGGATGTGGAGTATAGAACTTCACACAGAATCGAAACACAAATTCCTGCCCATGAGAGATCTGGCGAACTAATGGTCTTGTATGATCCACCCAGCACTACAACAAAGCAACAAGTATAACAGCATTTTGACTTTACAAGAAAAAGCATCCCTCAACGTTGTCCTGGAAAAGGATCATGATGCAAACTTTAATTTTTTACATATGTTTCAATTAAACTTTAATGTGTGACCCGTTTATCTATATCAGTATAATTTCAAAAAAACCAATTTATGCCTTATAGAATTCACATTTGCGAGTCGCAACGAAAGGAACGTGCAGTAAAGATTAGAAATCATGTAATAATCAAAGTGAAAGGTAATGCAAAATTGAACTGTAATGTTCCAAACAAATTTCGGCCAGCATCAAATGCATAAGTGTTGTCTAACATATTTTATGAAAATCGCTATTATGAGGCGGTCGTTTTATTTTGTAAGAAAGTCAAATTTTTTGGATATATAACTACACTGTATGTGTTACCCCAATGACATATATACATTCCTTAACACCCATTTTACCATTTCAGTGTCTTAAACACTTATTAGGTCATGTGCATACAACTCTCACCTATGTGTGCGAATTAATGATTTGAGGTGTCTTTAAATTTAGGCCAAGTGGCTTGTACAAAAGGTGGAATGCGAAAATCAAAGATTCACATGAAATGGTCAAATCTCTATGTGGTTTAATTCACCGGTTGAATTTTCCACAATTTTATGAACTTCCTAATTTCTTTTTATGTGAAGGAACGAGGCTATCCTTCGACTATTATTTGTAGTGCTTTAAGAAAAAGGCTTGAAAGTTCCTATCCAATTTCTATTTAGTAGAAACAGCCATTGTCTCAAGCAAATTTCTAAGAAGGACAATGTTTACCATTTTTGGAACTTATAGACAATCCCGTCCAAGGCAAATTTGTACGATATAGTATTTTCTAAGCTCATTTAGAAAGTTCAAGTCAATTTAATTGTTCAAAACTTACATGAACACTTTTAGTGAACAGGAAATAGATAACCACGCATTATACTTCAATAGAAAGTGAATTAAATCTTACTCTAATGCCATCCTCGTTCATATATTCGAGATCAAAATAATCAGATTCGAGAATATTGAACTTCCGGATTACTTGGAGGTATAGCTCAGCTCCACTTGCATGGTGCTAAATTAAACAAGAAAGTCCGTTCATAAAGAAATCAACATGGTCACACTAACATGGTGAAGACTAAAAGGGACAAACCTGGAGGTCAAAGCTGTGCGACGTCTCGTCGAGGTGTAAAACTCGTGCGTTTATGCTTTTCACTTTCTTCTCAATCGTATTGTTCTTCTCGGTTATGTCAAGCGACATTTTTGTTCATGGCATTCTAAAAGAGAATGAGGGGGTGAGCATGATTTTGTGTTGGAAACAGGCAGACAAATCGAAGGAAACGCAAAAGATCACGCCATAAATACGTGTCAGGGTTACCTCTACCTCAGCTTTTATATTTTGCTAAGAGAAGAATTATTTTCCTAACTGCATAATACTTTGCGCAATTTTATTCACATTTCTGTAACCGTCTAGCATTTTAGATACTAAGCTAAAGAAATCATCCGCTAGCGTTTGTAAAGATATTCTACAAGTGAGATCTCACAAGTTCGAGATCGCCGTCATTTAATGCGTTTAATGTGTCAATGGAGTAAATCTATAAAAAAAGTCTCTTAGTCTAACATTCTTCTTGTTGTCCTTGTGCGTTGGTAAGTTAGTTATAGCCTATGATGGAGACAGCTGTAATTGGCCGAGCTAAATCATTGAGAAAGAATGAATTGGAGAGAACAAATGCAGTACTTCGACAAAGGCTTCAAACAACCGGACTAAACACAGTAATTACAGTGTCTAAATAACCACGCACATTCGAAAATAATCATTCATGAAATAACCAGTACTATAACAAGTAATTGTCTACGAAATGTCGACATTTCGATGTAAGTGATTCTACCAAAAAATCTAAAGTTGCCTAAATCATGTTATTTTTATTATCTTAAAAGGGTTTCCGATGCACCAAAATTGAAATCTAACTTACACTGGAATCAGTAGATTTTAAAAACTTGAAATTTTTCGAACGTCTGAATAAAAGCGCTGCATTAACAGGAACCCTACTAACAAACCATTATTTTTAGCCTACAAAAAGTGTCAATTAAAACCATTAGTAAATATATAGGTACACTTTTATAGTCGTAAAATCATCGTTCTAATTAAAGACAAAATAATAAACCCTAATAGCAAGTTGTGTGCTTTCATTTAACTTTTTATCTTAATGAAATTTTGCTATATATTTGATAAGGTAATCGTTATAAAAAATATTATCTCAAGTTATTTAGAAATACTTTCTAAAATCACACGTAAAACATCATCTCTTCTGAAATGGCGCCTCCCGAAAGGGCGGCCAGATTTTCGCAGAATCATACGCTAAAACAACCTAAAGGCAAATAAATTGTAGTGTTTAAAAACCTAACGATTTTCAATTGTAAAGAACATTAGATCAACTTACAAAAAAATCTATTAACGTATAATGTTGCAGCTGATTTGTATACCTTGTTATATATGTTTATTTCAAATTTATTTCAAATTGCAAATTTTACTATTAGCGCATAGAAAGCAAACGATTGTCAATGTCTAAAGTCAGTAGCCGCAACCAATGACTCTGTTTCCCCAACATCACAAAATGTCGAGTCCTATCAACGGGAATTTGAGCGGTCCTATTTAGGTATGCTAAGGGTATAATCTTTTAATCATAAATATCGCGTGGCGTACCAATAATGTGAGATTGAAACCAGTATTTCTAAAATAGCTTTCGTTATTTTTGCAACCTGAACCATATCTACAAGTTTATACATAATCATACTTGCTCCAGCTTTCACTGAAAATAAATTCCTTTCACTGCGCATTTGTTGTTATTGTGATCAACGTAATCATAAGATATGATTATTTGTACTTGTCTATGTTTACCGATTTATATGCCACAGAACTCAAATGTGTACACTGCTACTTTTTTGCTTACCGGCTAGCCTGATCGACCCTTTAAAATTTGCATCCCATTTACATCGTTCAGATCTGGTTTTTTCGGTGGGCAGCATTAAACAACGCCCTTAGTGAAATTTATCGAATCTCTTTATGTTACGTCAAACTTTCACCGTACTAGATCACAGATTCAGGATTGATGAGTTATCGACATCTTAACCAAGGACGATATAAATCAAATAATTTTTTACAGCCTTAGCAAACCCTAACTACATGTTTAGGGGCACCCACTAATGCAGGGTTTGGGGGCACTGAGTATACTTAAGTGTAATTTTCCTCTCAAACTTGACTGGGTCATCTAAGGGCCAAAGACGAACATGAAAACCAGGACTTCAACGCCGTCAAAACTAGTTTGATTTATGGTGAGTGTGAACTTGGTGGACTTGAGTAACGTGGTATCTATTACCAGTGTCGCGAGATTCTAATCATTTAAAGTTTTATTGGTTAAAAACAAAGCCTGATTAAAATTTTTAATTTTACTTTATAAGAACCAATGTGGTAGTATTTGATTAATTTGATCCTTCGCACATCGCATAATTTGTTTGTTATTTAAAGTTGATTTCGCCATAAAGCAACCACATTTGATCGTGTGTGCGTTTGTAAAGATGTGCAACGTCATCCCCTCAAATTTGTAGTTAAATTTGCCTGAATTTCTTATTTTTGTAATATTTCAGAATGTTTAATCAATTGTGCAAATGCATAAATAGTTTACTAGTATTATGCTCACAATACGTCAGCCCAATTATACCAATGAATGGAACCACCATTGCGAACAAATATCTAGTGTATCACTACCAATATTTACGAGAAAATACGAAACCCAAAATGACTAAGGTTGTGTCAATCAGGGACATATTCTGAAAATGATGTCGAAAGAAATTTTATATATTTTTTGCTTATTTTTCATTCTAAACAATTGACACTGTATTACTACTGAGTAGAATGAACTTCAGAAATGAATTCATGTTACTGCCGATTCAGTTGCATTAACATTTAGGCAAGTAAAGGTACATGCTAAAATTTGAGCCTTTAATAATTAGTTACCAGACTTGGGTAAAATTTTAGTGAAATTTCATTGGTTGCTACAATATTGAGTCCAAACCACATAATTTTATACCACGGAATAATTCTGGGCGAACTAATCCTGCTTTCAATTAGTTGCTAAACAGTTTAACCCTAGTATTGAAACAAGTGATCTGCCATCTGTCCTCGCGTACAGAAGTTGTGATGTCACATCGAACCTCAACATAATCGTTTCTTAGAATTACTCCCAAAAGCCAGTTGCAAATGTAATGTAACAGTAGCATTATAAAGAAACTTGATTCACGGGCTATAAAATGAGCTTAAAGCTGGAATATTTTTTACTGATTATCGCAAATGTTATTTACAAGGATATACTTTCAAGTGCACACAGCAATTATATTATTCCCTAAGTTTACGTAAATGTTACAGGTACTTTTCTCATATTTTTACTGCTCAATGAAAGTTTGTGTTGAATAGTGTACTATTTTTAATCATAATAATAAACATAATTTTGCTTTGTCATGACATATTGTACATTTTTGGCTATCACAACTGCGCATTACGTAAATATGTATTATGCAACGCACGCGTGCAGTAATTTCACTTGGCTGTTTTTGTAAATAAGATCAACTTACATAGATTTGTCCTCTTGTGCTAAATAAATAAGTAAATATGTGCTTGCTTATTGAAGTAAAACTTATTCACGTTTCCAAGTTCTTACACAATTGCCTACTTTCTTCCTTTATCAAAAAGGGGAGATTAAGTAGATATAACGTCATTTCTAAACAAAAATGAAGAGCTGCAATTTTACACAAGATTATTTGGAAACACCGGTTTTAAAATAAAATTGGCTTTAACCGAAAATCCGTTCGTTATGGGTGTTTATTAACGGATATCATAATCCAAGTTTTGAAGACTACTGAAGTACAAGAATGATTTGATAATTGTGAACCTGGAATCAGCTTGGAAGAATGCCTTTTTACATGAGGTCGTATCCAAAGAGTGTATTGCAGAGAAAATTAGTATTCAGATGTTGCAAGAATGCAGCGTAGCAACAGAATATTTATTATAGTAATTGTACAACGTCCACCTTAATAAGAACAGGTTCACAAATAGATCTCTAGAAGTAATGACTAAAACCAGTACAGACTGTTTTGAGGACAACATGTAAAGTATTTTTTTACAGATCACAACCAGCCAAACTGACTGAGGGATGGCAAGAAGCCAAATCTTATATAATGCTCACGAGCTAATAAAAGTAGTGTTTATATCAGTTAATTTCCAGCTACGCCAGTCATTTCTTCTGGAATTGTCCACTGAGTTGGCTCCAGTGACTTCTGTCTGGCCAACTCTGGATTGGACATAATAAGGTCATGCATTTCAATGAAAGACTCTTCGAGGAGCCTAGCAAACTGAACGGCGTTCGTATTTTGATCACGTTTCCAGCAACTGATCACAGTCACGATATTGTCTGGGTGTGGGTTGTATGCAGCGCCATAACCGTCTGGTACCACGGCGCCATAGCACATAAAAGTATCCATAGTGGTCGGAACCTGCAGTAATTAAAAAGTAAGGTGTGACAGCACAACAAGTAAATCCACATACGTTATTTGCAGGTTTTTCTAGGAAAGTATAAAAAACTTGTATTGTGTGACAACTTTTGAGTAGAGCATAGTTTACATATGCTAATGCACTGATGGCGTTCTGCTTGACATCTGTGGAATTTCAAAAGCGGTAACCATGAATTTTCGTCAAAAGGATCCCTTGTGAAAATTAAAAAAGGCAAAAAAATATAATTTTGCCACTTGCTTTCCGTGTGACGTATTCAGAGCACACGTTTTTAATAACTATTATTTCCATGTTTTAGCATGCTGCTTCACTGTCACTGATTACAGTCTTCTAGGGCTGTATACCTTTAAGGCATCAAGCACATCTAGCTATTGATTTGAGAAATTCGGCATTCACTATCAATGAAAAATCAAATTACTATCTAAAAGTAAGATTCACTGGTGAGCTTTAAGTTGTTATAAGCAAAATGCAAGTATCAATCAGCCCACTTATTGGATGTTTCTTAAAGAAACTACCTAAGTTATTTTTACATTTTCAGTGGCTATTTAAGTTGCCTGATGGGAAAGCGGTGGTTTGTGCGAAATTCGTGTAATTACTTGTTTTTAATTTAAAGGATCTGTAAAATGACAAGTTTTAATCTTATGCAAGAGGAATAGATTAAATACATTATATAACTGATAATTTTGTTGCTTTAAACTTATCGTGGACTTTAGTACTCAATAGGTCACAGATAATGTGTTAAAAAGATTAAAATCCATGAGATCAATTTGGTCTTTGAAAGTATAGTGTATCGAACCAAAGACAGCAGCAAAAAGTTATGTGTGGGTTCGTTTGGTTTTTTGGGGCAACACTGCAGACACGACCGTCACGTTTTCGTTCTTTTCTGCCTACTGGGCATTTAGCCTTTGATTATGGCCTGTTTTTCCTCACCACAACTCAGAAACTGACTTGCTTGCTTCAGGTGATTAGACAAACTCCAAAATACAAGTCTTTGTTCTCGCAAGAAAATTTGCTTTCATAAAACGATTCAGTATTTAATTGTCGATTTCTGAGATAGACTAAGGCGCCACCAGAAGAACACTTCATCCAAGGATCAGACTAAATAACAAAGATTCTTCTGATAATTATAGATAAAGATTAATATCCACATGCCATGTTAAGCCTCATGCCAAAATTAGTAAAAAATCAGGACACAAATTAGAATATTTTCGCTTTTCATCACATGTACCCCGTTTTTAAAATATGAAATGGAATATGCTCCGGTTCCTACATCGTTTTTACGAGTTTCGCGAAAGATCACTAAATTCCACATGAAGACATGCTTTTAATTACATAATGAATGGAGGAAATTAAGAAATATTCGGCTGCCATTTCGTTTTCCCTTCAGCCCTCAGTTCAAACGGTCTGCGATACTGAAGGCCTTGGCTAATGATACAACTTATCCAGAAAGCTCTGAAGTTAGCACTTGTGTCTTTCGGGTTCAGAACCTTTTTGACAATTAGCCGTCAGGATAAATGCATCTGCATCTTTTATAGTTTGATTCTTTGCACAATTTTTTCTATCATTTGTCCAAGTTCAACTATTGCCGCGTTTAGTACTATTAGCTTGAAAATATATTTTATTACATGAGGAAAAATCTTAGCAACAATGATAGAAATGTTAAAAGCCCACCAAAAGATAGACTAAGGCGCCACCAGAAGAACACTTCATTCAAGGATCAGACGTCCTCACAATTGTGTTAGAACGCAGATGTTCCTGACGCCTCTTTACTATCCTACAACCAACAACTTGATTTCTCGGACCTCTGGTTTCCATGTTAAATGTGAGAATTTACCGGATGGTCACTTGACAATGTAGTGGTGTGGATGAACGACCTTGAGTTCTATTCCCTGATCAGAAAATATAAGGGGACCGTGTATCCAAACGCTTGCATTTTAGAGTCTAGAGGACAGCGCAGAATCCAAACCAAGATTTGGGTCCTATTTTAGACCCGAAGCGTAGCTATTATTGGCGGCTAGTTAATCAGATTGCGATAAATGCGCCACTATATTATTTACATCATTTTCTATTGGTATGCGCTAGAATGGTTGGAAGGGCAATTTTAAAATTACCTGGCTCGTAGAGAGACGGAACCAGTTTGCTTTCTTGTAAGTTGGGTCCTCAAATATGGTGGGCATCGGCTTTCCCATCATAAGGGCCGTCTTTTGCAATCCGAGCAAATGAATATCGACTCCATAACCAAGGATAGTTTCCAGCATCACTTCTGTCTGCCAGTCCATGGCTGCGCGAAGCAAACGCAGTTGATCCTCAGGCTAAGAATGTGTACGATTTCTGTTATGTGCCCATGGAGAATGCTACGTAGTTTCTACTGGATCTGCTTTTGCGTTAGGTTATTTCGTGTGGAAGCTTACTTTTCTAAGACAGTAAGATGCTGTGGGACTACTTATTTGAATTAATCTAACACTGGTTATGAACCAAAGTCATTGGTCTCTACTTTTTGTGGTCTTTAATTATTCTAAATGATTTATTCCGCTAGACACAATCCCCAGTTGCTCATTAATTAAGTTTATTCCCATAGGATGCTTACTTAATTTTATGTTTTTAATGTGTAGTGGATCTTTTCGATTGCGCAAACAATTTATTTCAACTTTTTGCGCATTATAGAAATAAAGATTTGATCCCCGTATTCGAGTACTTGCATTTGAAACGCTTAGCTGAACGTCTCATAACTGCTGATTCTCCATCTCATGTATTCCTGAATATATAATCTTTTTAGCACCACAAAATCAGGAGACAAGACCTGGTGTAGAGAACGAAGTACAAGTTTGCAATTTCCTTCGAAAACGACTAGCTTTACCGATTCCTATAATGCATTGAAGCACGATGAGCTATAATTAGAACACAACAGAAATAAACCCTCAGCAAAATGTTTCGTATTTGGCGAAGGAATGTTTTCAGCAGGGTAGCAAAAGTAGGTACAAACTACAATAATGATGGCACTTATCCCAGACGACTTTTCTTATTTGTATTAAAGTTCTTTAATTGCAACTCCCAATAAAGACGAAAAACATACCATTAAATTTCTTACTTTACTTTGCTATATCTCGATGACCTTGGAAAATGTAACTAATCAAAACCATGGTCTTTGAATCTTGCAAAAAATGATTAAAGGCATGGTAAACGCTATTGCAAAACTGCGTGACATTTACAGCTTGAAGTGGCATGAGCGCTTTACTTCTTGTGCTACTAGATCGTAAGTATACATGAAGTCAAATACCAAAAACTATTTCGGACAAGAATAACCACTACTTTTCAGAATCTCAGAACACTTAATTTTTAACTAGAATTCCATTTAAAGCCACAAGGCTACAACTTTTTGGTCACCTCAGAAAACTCAAACCGTGTATACAATATGTTTAGTTATTGGAATTTAATTAAACATAATTAAAGGCAATGTGAAATTTGTTAGCCCAAGTAAATTTTCCAATACATTTAGGGCTCCTAACTAGTGTTAGACAGTGTGATGCATAATCACTAGTTTCAGTAGAAATTTATCGACTGTTTTACTGAGGGTAACATGATGATGAATGGGACCTAGAGGTTTCAAAAGCTGTTGTCGCTACCGCACGCACAGCAACAACACGTTTCATTTAAATCAGTTACCGTGTGTGAGTTTCGAGTTCCAGTCATTGCACGACACCATTTTAGTGCCGGAACTGAAGATGCTCGAATGTTGTCCACCCGGCCAAGCTGAAATCTTCTAGTTGACGCACTTTCATAAGTTGCCACTAGATAACCGTGTAGCCTGCATGTGGAAAGTTTCATGTAGCAGTTACTTTTAATATTTGCACCAAGATTACCAAGAGATTACTTGTGTCCAGTATTTGCTTGTTTTGTGCTTGGTTTGCCTAAATATGCTGGAATTTCATGTGATACTACTTTTAATTGGACAAATATAATGAATGAGCAAGCTTTATCTAGTACTGCATTTATATGAGGGTAATTTGACATGGATGAAGTATTTATGTCCGAAATATTTGGTCAGCATTTCTTCTAGTTGACTCCATGCATTGCGAACCAGGCACTATTTAACAGTACATTTCTTACTTGAAATGAGCTAATTGGAGTGCAAGTTGGATAAAAGAGTCCGGGCTCATGTTGACTGTTTTTGGAAAATCGCGGCCGAATTTGTTAAATCGCAGCACACATAGATCCAAATCCTCAGTTAATCTATAATTCAAAATTAAGCACTAGTTTTAATTACCAAATAGAAGTACACCAAAACCGTCAACCTTTTGTAGTTTCTGGTTGGTGGGAAAAAAGCACAAACTTTGCTGTAAAATATCATTAGTTAATATGGAGAAAAGGCCTGCAAATCAATTAACGTATTTATTCAGTGTGCGTTATGTATCATGGCATGACCAAGCACTTTAATATAAATATTGTTTTTGTCTCTTTTTGCAAAGTATTTATGTGAATTTTAACGTCCGATTAAATCTTTTTGAAATAAAATCCTACTTTGATGTGTCTTTTAGGCGATTCCTTGCATAGTCTGACAATTGTTAGCACAGGTTCCCTACCATTCAGTAATGCTAAATTTGTCTTTTGGACTCAATTTTGAGTCCTGATTGAGCCGGGTTTAAGATGGGTGTTCAAAAAGTCAAATAAAATTAGCCGGAACCGATAATGTGGTATTTCTGTGTGGTCGTTTGTCTTTCACCTCATGACGGCAACTTTCCGAGCTTGTTCCTTGCCACTATGATCGTTTTAGCTTTAAAATACTGAAACCCCTTTATTAGTCACAAGTTATGAATTCAAAGAAACCATTATTATTAGAGACCAACTCGATAAGTAAGTTAAGCGAAAAATAAACCTATTCTAGTTGGAGTTCCCCATAATTATTTATGTCCACCCCACTCCCTCAGTTCGGTAGCATACCTGCACATGATAGCTCCAAGGGGTATAATTACACGTCGGTCTCAAACGACGTCCTAACTTTCACCCCCTCTTCCCACTAAATCACCCTTTAACTAGTCTCTCGCTCCCTCTTAGACGAAAAAAAGTCTCCTGTCATACGTGTATAACTGCTCTCAAGCAACAGAGAGAAAATGAATTGATTTAGGGATGAATTGACAACTTGGTGGAATTTACTTCTGGTTTCTACCTCATTGCTAACCACTTCAGGGGAGTTTCTCAAAACCTCTGGATTTGTGTCAGTTATCACTGCGTGCTAGGACTCAATTTATGTTAATAAAGGACCATAACTAATATTCCACCAATGTTCTCCTGGGAAAATAAAATCACATTTATATGTGCGAGGTTTACACAACCCCCATTTACATATTGCATTCAATACTTTTTGCTTGACAATTTCTGGTAAATTGAGTCCACGTTTTCTTCCAATATGCATATTCCTGTTGATTTTTTTATTCGGAGTGGAAGTTTAATGCTACAATTATAATCTGGTGATCCATGTTGCTAAAAGGAAGGAAACATGACGCATTTGTTCTTATGGAACTAATTAGAGGCCTAGGAGAAGAAAGTTTTGGGCGTAAAGTGCAGTTTAAAAGGCAATCGTAAATTTCTATTAAATGCTTTGGTGAATGTAGGTCACGTGATTTTTTTGGAGAAATCCTAAATACCGGATTTTCTCGTAAGTGGTTAGAATGATTGTTTTTAATGACAACATAAAATCTTGACCACTAAACATTATTTTGGTCTGTTTGCCACTTTAAGCGAAATAAAACTGAGAATTTCTACATGACGTTTTTTTTGTTTCAATAAGTTCCTTTCGAGGTTTTATCAACGCGATCAGCTATTTGTGATAGCCTCTGAGGGGTTAAGGGACATTCAATCTTCAGTGTCTTGGTTTTTTGTCAAAAAAAATATATTTCAACATGGCATTTAATTATACTTACGAAATAGGCAGCATATGAATGTAGTTTGTGTAGAAAATAATTTGCAGGTTTTGAAAACCAACATAAAATTGCAGCGAAAGCGCACCTAAAACAAGTGTAGAGCCTGCTAATAAGCCAAGCTGAACAAGACTACCACAAAAGCACCAATCATCCATTCTAACTCGCAGAATTATAAATGCAATTTTCAAAATTATTTGAACTGTTGAAGGATTGTGGTAATTTTACATTTATAACTTATATAATTGTTTTATTGCCGAAAAGTGGGAAAAGAAAAGCTTGCAGCGGAATAACTGCAACAACACATAATGCTACCCATAACAATATTTTAATGTAAATTGCCGTGAAATGGTGGCTCAGGCTGACGTACGAACCTGTCTATCTCCTTTAGGGCTTCTGTGATTGCGTCTCTGATCGTCTCGTCAATGTTCCATTTCAGCTTTACTGGCTCTGGCAGAGAGCAGATTGATGTGTGTCGAACAAATTGCCAACGCTTAACCTCATGCCTACAAAAATGCAGGCATACGGTTACTGTGATATCAATGTCATGCGCAGCAGAGTAAAGCTTGTGGTTATACCAACGCTATAGAAGCCAAAGTGTGCAGATTTATAGTGTTTTCGTCCGCTTGATTACAATGCATAACAAATTAAACGACTTAATTAGACATGGTTAGGATATATAACTAAATATTAATCGATCCCTAGTCAATAATATTAAGCTGTTTTCACGTTTTGGAGCCATCTATTTTGATGTTAAGGTCTTTGAAGCTAAACACTATGCCCTGGAAATTAAGATGAACCATAAGACGCGTTTTTAAGTTTTACACAGTTACGAATTCTGATAACATTCAGGAATCGTTTTACGTGGCATTTTTAAGGATATAACTAAAAGAATAATATGCCAGTATGCTAAAAAGTTCTTTGACAATTATTTTTGGATGTAATAAGCAGCTACCACCTTCAAAGTAAAAAAAATACGTTTGTGGAGTATTTTTCGTGTTGAGAAAGTAGAATCGCATTAGAAATAAAAAGATAACGAGATAAAATGGACTAGGAAATACCAACGAACCCTAAAGATGAATTACTTACATATATTTCAGTATGTACTCAATAAGACGGATAACTGCGACTCCCTCTGCAACCGAGTGCTCGTAGTTTAGACCACAATTTCCATCTCGTGATATGATGAACTAAAATTCATATTGGTGTATATAGGGATGATAAAAAACGCTGTTTTTTCTAAAATAACATTACTTGCCTCTTAAGCACATAGCACCTAAAATTTATCCAGCACTTTTAAATAAACCGAAAATTACAGACATACCAGAAATAAATTTTCCATTCGTTAACTTAGGTCTTGATGCACATAAAATTAGCACAAACGACTTTCTGAAAATACAGCCCACAGCCATGAAAAGTCCTACCAGTGGTAGTAATCTTGGGGACCATCCACTTGCTGGGATTTAACAGTGTGAAACCAGGAATAAGCTGAGGATAATTTAAAAACGTTGTTAATAACTTAAAGAGGTTTTGGCGAAGCTCGCTCATAATAAGGTTAGCTTAGATTTTCTAAGTAAAATGTGTCCCGAAACAAGATTTATTAATGGGTCAAGCAAATCAGAATTTGATAGCACTTAGGAATTCATTTATTTAATTTAGAAGTTTTTCCAGCCATTTAACATTAAATGTACTGTATTCGTTCCTAGGACCTCTTTCTTACTAACCTTTAGATTCTTTCGTGAGTTTCACAGACGCTACTTAAATCGACCATTTTGACTGAGAACCTTTATCACACGACAGGCGTTTGTGAAGCATCCTATGAGAAAATGTTTGAGATCCTTTTGATGGGAACTATAAAAATGTTGTGCAGATTTTTTCCGTAACGCATGGACGTTTACAAACACGGCGAATTCTCAACTGACTCGGTATGAAAACACTGTTTGCACGCATTCCTTTAAATAGTCCTGGGGTTGATTAGACGGGAGTGTGGATAGAATTGCGAACTCACGCTCCCATGCCCCGAGGCAATTAGTTACCAACTCTGCGATGAGAAAGGAGTGATACGTGTGCTGAAATTTGATTACTGACTTGAGAAAGGAGGGAAGGACAGTCAATTGGATAAGCTAATTTTCTCTCCCGAGACTGGGCTTGCGTTAACGGGAAAAAACTTCAACCGGATAGAAATAAATTTGCCGGCTATTTTCTCGTGAAGGCCATTCTGGACCTCACTATTCAACAATAATTTTTTCATACAGATACTGTCCACTCGTAAAGCCCCATTCAGCGTAAAAAAAGATCCATCCTCTAAAGTATCGTGAATAATCATAAGCTACTCCTTCCGTAATCATATTTTTCTTACGTCACCAACAACCGTAAGTAAATGTTAATCTTAAAGCCCATTCACCAATTTCAAGGATTACCTATGCAGCATCTTATATTGTCAAGAGAAGTATCCAAACTAGTTGCTTCAAATTCGCACCACGTTGGTCCCCTAATCGAAAATAAGTTAACTGTTTGCCTGTAGTTTAAGTGAAATATGTGATTTAAGATCACGTTAAAAGAGACAAACTAATTACAGAACTTGTACATGGAACCTTTGCAGTCAAAAAAAGTGCCAATCTGTAATTTTCCACTAATTGATGTTGGTAGTCTCCGGGTTTGTTTTGTGAGTAAAGCATGTTAGATATTATGTAATTTGTTTTCAAAACTATTCGTGTTATTATATGAAAAATTAATGACACATTGATGGGGCTGTCTTAAACCAATGGATAGCCGTTGCCTCAATTTAACAGCTTGTTTCAATTTAGGCAGCCAGAAACTCAAATCAGCATCCGCATGCAGCCAGGTTTGTTATTCACAGATTTGTGCAATTTTAGTAGGAAATGTTTCAAACGCTTTTAATATTTCAATTGCTACAAAGCTCTAAATAGTCAAAAATGAACAAACAAAATGGTGGTTCATCACAAAATTCATTATGCTCGAAGGCCAGCGGTTCAGCCCACGTAAACTGTAACAGTCTTGATTTACCTGTACCCATCGGTGATTTGACAACACTAAGTTTTGCATTAAAATTGGGGGATTCTGTCTAGCTTACGAACGAATCCCATGATTGCATTGCTTACTTTTAAGCAAAGTTAAGTGGAAAACGAGACTATTAAAATGTTCTTAATTTTAAAGATACCGAAAATACAATAGCGATTGGTAATTCTCAAATGAAAGAACATTATTAAGTTACTCTGAAATCGGTAAAAAGTTCTTTTAAAGAGATTTTTTGTTTCAAGTTGAAAAGAATTAAAAGAAGTAATCAAAAGGCACAACTGAGTACAAATTACAGGGCAGACGCTAGCTTCAAAAGAAATATGTACATGACTAACCATGCACTGAATCGATGGTTATTGGGTGCGTTGCAAAATATTTATTTGCTTTGAATGCTTTCCGTTAAAATTTACAATCGGAATGCTCTCAAATAACATTAAGACCTCATATAAAATGGTTATAAATACGGCCTCAAGCACAAATAAGCCTCATCCGCCTTTTCGTTTAAGGGCGAGTCTAAAACGTGAATAGTCCTTGAATGCCTCATTAATACTTCAAGGCACTGAAAACCACATGAGCTACTGCTGGTCGCTTAATAAGTTGAAGTGAGTGTCTAGTGTCTGGCCCAAACAGTGGCATTTAGCGTTGAGGTATCACGTACTTAGACCAATGGGCACTCGTCAAATTGACTTATAATTTAGGAACATGGCATTTTTGCCAAATTATTTTAGCCTCAATTTCTCTAAATATCACGTATTCTGTTGACTTTGTATGACAGACCATAATAACTGCAAAGGTAATGAATTCGAACATGTTAGTGAAGTCTGATAACCTTACAATAAATGGCTCTGACAGTTGTGGAAGCATTACTGGTAGAAAAAATATGGATAAGATGGCTGTTGTGTGTAACATTAAGAACAGATAGTATTTGTTTCTACCGAGAATTAGCTATTTGGGCATTCTAATTTAAGCTAGGTTAATCTCAAAGTTGTCATGCAACTGAAGTGATGGTACTAAAGTAGCATTTGTCTTCGTGCAAATGTACCGTATCTTTTGTGGGAGACATTGAAAAGACAAATTCACAGCTTCCAGTTGGAGCTTTGTGAAAAGAAAGCATTTCTGGCATTTATTTTCGTAAAATGTGATAGTGATGGCATTCTAACCATGTAATAATCCGCAGTTTTAAATCACGCTGTAAATTTTGCACAATACATAGTAACACCAAATCTCAATGAAGACACATGAATTGCTTCCTTCTACAATTTTGCCAATGACCACCATGTACAAAAATCGCAACGAAATGTGCACTGCAAAGCAGTAAAATCAGGTGATATAACTCTGAGGAAGCCTTGGCCTTGACTGTGGGCTTTTAAAGATGCTCATGTAAGTAATGCACTAGAATAAAAGTCTGGATTATATAAATTGATGAAGGAATGAATAAAAACACATGAAGTGAAAATGCATTGACATCTAACGATGTAGACAAACATTTAGTTGGGTGGCCAAATGGTTGATTTGTCTAGGATTGGAAGTGAATTTTCCATGAATTTAAGATTGCTTTAGTACCTCCTAAATATACATGCTTGGTAATCTCAGCTACATTTTCCTAAACAAATTGGGAATAGCCGTCCCTCAAAATTCAAATCAGTTACCTGCATAGTTTTATCGTACCATCTGTTGGCACCGTTAAACTTGCTGCCGTGTCCATGAAGCATTTGTTCAACAAGAAAAGCATCGTCTCTATCTTGCGGTGTTTGGGACGTATTTGCGTCAGATTCCTCGCCAATGTCTTCGGTTAAATCGACCTCCTCCACTGACTCGATTACTGGTACAGGGGAGACATCCAAGCACAAAATGAACATGCTCTTTTCAATTTCATCCAGATTCATTGCGTTGATAGGATCTATACAAAGATTGATTCTAAAATAAATACCTTCCAGGGGTGCCATCATATTTACTTTCGTCAATTTATGGGGTGTCACAATTACCGCCCCAAAAAACTCCTGGTGAAATTAATCAGGAGGACATTAAAGCAGTGCGATAATAATGAAAATCTTCGGGCCTGCCCATTATGCCTAGCAAATTGCCAGTCTCGTGAATTATTTGGATTATTTGGATAACTTTTTGTGTGAATCGTTAATATAAAAGGTGATTGACTTTGTCTGCTAAATCAATTCTACTTCTTCGCTTAATATTAAACAGGCTTGGCTGATCTTTTGACTCGATATTTTCGAGAACTAAACGCACACTTTAATCTGATCTTACCAACTATTAGCAAAATAAAAGGATCAATTTAAATGTGTAGCACAAAAAGAAGCCTTGAACTATGACTATTCAGATTTTTGCAACTTATGACAGGAACGCTACTAACAAACTCCTGCTTGCATATAATGATTTAAGTAGACCGTTGTAAGTTTATAGACTGAGCACAAAGGTCGTTTTCTTGTAGCAAAGTCCTAAACGAACCAGTAAAACGTTGCATTTTCCTGTGATAAATTTTTTAATTACACTGGCATTACCTGCTTTCATGTGCGCGTAAACAGAGGCCCACCGAGGTCTGGGCAGAGCTGTCAGGGCTCCAACTCGAAAGGCTTTCTCTCGGTTCGCCAAGGCGTCCTTTGATATCCGCCGGAGTTGATTATAAATCTCTTCTTCTCCTAGTCGTCCGTCTTGAGAAAGTAGCTCCAACTTGAAAAACTAATACATAAACAAAAATTTTACTGTTTGACAACATGGCTTTCTTCGTAAGATTGGCAGACAGAAAACAATGTTATAAAATGTTAATTCAGAAGCTTCAAGCTTTAACGATTCATTAAATTAGTCCACAGACGTTTTGAGTGCTAAACAGCCTATGGTTAAACAAGCCCTGGGATGAATTTAGAACTTAAGTAATTTTTCGTAAGTGAACAATGTTTAGATTTCAATGTTTTAAGGCTAGAGATTTCATTAAAGTCTTCTCTAAAAATTGCATTGAGTAGTAAAAGACCACATTATGAGCCAGGGATGCAAATATGTTTTGTAATGATAAAAGTGATAAACCAAATCACTTCTACTAAATAACCGATGAGTAAAGTTTTAGAATACAGTCGATCAAATGTATGCCTGTAGAGATGGGGGCTAGGTACAGATTTTACACAGATTAAGCCAACGAAATTGCCTTAAATACACTTACACCAATAAATGCTCGCATGTAACGGAAGCGGAAGCTGCACTAATCGATTGAGTGAACTAAATTTATAGCGAATCCTTTGTAAGAAGAAGGCAAATCAAATTCGCGAAGGACATCTTTTGAGGATTTATGTAGTATTGAATAACTTAGTGAAAAGCATTTTTCACTTTGTCTCCAGATATCTCTGGCAGGGAGGAAATAGCACTCTAAGTTAAGTAAATTTAAGAGGTATTACTTTTAAGGGCAAGTTTTTTTACATGCACAACCTAAACTAATGAAAATGAAACATCCAGTCTACTAGCTCAGTTAATTACAAGGATATCTAAAATTGGGATTGTGTCAAATTGATAGCACTTCCGAAGTATACTAACCTGATCATGGCATGCAACAATGACGTGCGCATTTTCAGAGACTTCTGAAAGGTCACGAGTCACCTGTTTGTCAGATTCCACACCAGGAAAACGGTAGGAAGTAAAAAGGCGATAATACTGTTCCATGCATAGTGGCTGGCCCTTTCGATTGTGAGATACTCGGTCGATTGGCAGTGATCGCCTTGAATTTGGATAAATCAAATTTTCAACCTGATATATATAATTTTTAGATCATTTTTGAACAGAAGTTTGTTCTTCCCTCCTTTTTAAATGAGATCTAACAAAACCATTCCTGTTGAGCCGTCTTAATTAGCATCATGATACCTTATAGAAGAAGTCGAATTTCCTAAAAGTAGACAGTCGTGGAGATTTCAAACTACGCGAACACATCTGGCAGACTGCTAATAAAATTATTGCTGCCTCATCTTGATACTCTTTTTTGTCGTGACAAATGTGGTTGACGTGGTATGAATGTAAAGGACATGGCCTATGAACCTACCAACCTTTCTTACTGATCGAAATCCAGTGAAAATCCTGCACAGTGCTTACTATCGTGTAACCTAATAAGTTCATTGGATGGGCATTCTGTACACTCAATATATATTTTTAGTTTTCTGATATTATTGATTTGATGCTAGGGAAGATCTGTTTGTCCTATTTGCATTAAATAAATTATTATTATTCATTCATTCATGGTCATGCACCATTTACTAGTGTAGAGTTGGTTTATCAACCGCTCCCTGTTCTTAAACGTTTTGAATTGTGAAGCAGGAAAAAGTGATGGCTCAATCTAACGCACTTTATTTCATTTCTTGACTTTTAGATTGCGTGCAAGACCAATTTCAACCAAGTTTCTCCAACCAAGGCTCATCACGGTTGGAGGTGGGGGAGGAACTATCGTGACACAAATTTATAGCCCTTTTGCATGTTGTGTAAAATTAACTTTCTGAACAACAGAGAGCAACCAAATCTACTCTGGGGAGTTTAAAGTAGATGTTGGGGGTTATAGACCGTTTGATCAGGAAATACGATAGACAGATAAGATTACAAAAATAATCAAGTATATGAACGCTTTCGACAAGTGTAATTATAAATCGAAAAATTATTTTGATCCATTCATAAGAGGCATGTTACTGCTATTACTTTCGTAGCAGCCTGGAAATATAATGGGAGTCGTGGAAATGAAGTCATTTTAAGCGACTGGGGAAAAAACAATTTAAACATAATTGTATAAGTTTTGATCACTAACCAGCCCCTATGTGTCACTGAATATTGGTAAATATCTGATCTTAAGCACTTTTTGTAAATCTACTAGGTGCCCTGTTGGTTGATTAACTTAAAATTAAAAAAAGCACTAGTGATTTACTTACGTATCAAGTATAGTTTTGTAGTCGAGTATTCCTGCGATTAACTGCGCAGCAAATCTAAAAAGAACTTTGTGTTTTAGAACACCTTAGGTATCTCTGTCTTCGCTTAAGTAAATGATTGTGATTGTTTAAGTAGTACCCGGAATTATTTGTGTTGATAACCAATTTAATTTTGCTTTGACTAGAGAACGAGGCACCAATTCTGCGATTACAAGAGGTCCATTTAGAGGTGGCAGTCTACATCTTTATCAACGCAATAACTGCTATGACATCTAAGTCTTAAATGTCATTATTGCTACAGAAACCAACACGATAAATGCTATTGTTATTGAACTACTCAGCAAAAGCCTTGCACAAGTTCATTGATGTTTTAAGATCTAACCGGATCTCAGAATTCGACACGAATAATTTAGCTTACACTCCATAGAATGTTACGCATCCAACTTTATTTAATAGTTAAAATAAGACAGGAAGATAAAATAGAAACGTGCAGAATTTATTATTATTTTCTGGAAGCGCAATCGTTTAGCTTTAGTTATGTGATCTTTTGTGTCCATAATTTTGGTGTTGATTTTCCTTGTCCAGTTCTAGCAACGTGTGAAAAGATGTGAACAAGAAGGTTGTTCCAGAGTATTTTCTTTATGGCAACATCTTTTGGAAATATAACTATTCACTTAAAAGTCGCAAGTTTAATTAGAAGCGTGAAGGCCCAGTTTCATCCTATACGTCTCACAGCGCACGACATGGGAGTTATCGCATATAGATATGAAAAATTGTATCAAAGTGTGAACGCCAAAGTAGCAGATTGTTTGACCCCGTTAACGGCAAGAAAAATGGACTTCAATTTATGGCATTGGTAACTTCGGAGTGAAAATATGGGGTGATAACACGTGTGTGCGAATTTTAGAGCTGGAATCTGATGATATTGTTCAAAGTGACTTAGACTGAAGTCTGGACGAGTAATAGAAGGCCAATAAGTCCCAATGACTACGTCTTTAACTGCAGTAAATTTATGAAGCTGTAATAAGCCTGAAATGAAGGGTCAATGCAGTTAGTAATAAGTAAGATTGGAACAGTCCTTATAGAGCTAATAATAGACAAAGAATAGTTGTGCTGTTTGAATCGCGTTCACAAGAAACTAGATTTGAATCTTTTGAGGCTTAATTAGTGACAAAGCGCTATTTGATGCCTTTTTACATGTGCTTGTTTGTGACTTATTTTTAAGTGACATTTGATTAAATCACAACACTTGTCATTGCATAGTGTAGCAACTGCAATTTGATTTGGCAGTGAGCTGTGTTGTCTCAAATTCTCTTACCCATTCTAATGGTAGGAGATAAATCCACAACCTACTTCTTTATTAAGGATCATACGCTTATTATTTTTTTACTATTTTCATTACAAATTATTGACCGGTTTGTTTACCCTAGGACTTCCCTCATGGCTTACCGTAACTGCTGGCGTGCACTGATAAATCGATGTCTAGGGAAGACCATGGCAGGGTTCGAGTTCAGTGGCAGTGGAAGGGGATTTTTGAGGTACATGTCGTCAAGCCACCAGGAGAAAGCCTGTAAAAAACACACCATCATTTAACTAATGAAATAAATGCTAAACGAAATACTTTGGATTTGTACTCGAAATATGCACACCTTCATGTGCGATATTTTGAAGCCAGATGTAGGTAGTAAAACTTCATACACTTCCTCATGAGTCAAAACTTTCTTACCAGCAAGTGAGACCTCCTTTTATGAAATACGTTGGCTGAAAAATTGTGTTAATGCCTCTAGACATCCCACAACCTCTAAAACACGCTTTATTTGAAGGCTTTCATAGATTAAAATGCTTAGTAATGTGTTCTGAGCCAGTAAAATTTAATCAATGAGAAAGTTTAAGGTTAAAAACATCAAAAGATTTTTAAATTTTCCAAAAACCTAGTACCCATGACTTATTACATTTCACACAAATCTATGGGTAAGTAATTATATCTACGTAACTCCTAAATGCAAACAATCCTAGCAACGGTTCAGTTAGGCCTACTGCAGTTAATTAAATTAGATCGTTCAGTCGAATTCTGATTTGATATTTCAATATTTAGCTGCTGACGATGTTGCTGGAAATTTAAGCACTATTTAAATTTGTGAGAATGAAGAAAACAGTTACTCATTCCCTCAATTTTTGGTGTAAAAGAGTTCAATTTTCTGAGTGAACTTTTGCGAGTCGTGTTTTATTGGCATAGCGTTCGAACTAGTTGCAAAGTTCGTGGGAATGGGCTTTGGCCCTTTTTATTAGGACAGTTTCTCGCTCAGAGAGAAACCACTGTTAATTAAAACACTGTGAACTTAAGATATTATTGCTATAACGAAACCAGCAAAGGTTGCTTTCATTCCACATTATCAAACAGACCACTTCTTTTTAATTGTTTTCTTCTCTACCTTAATCAATTCAAAGAGTGCTGTGAACTTGCCCAGTTTATTTGTGTTTTAGCATAGTCTTTGAGCTGGGCCTGAATTTCGTCACCTTCACCACCTGAACGAATGAAGTCACGCACGAGACGTCGTGTCCTTTCGAACGTCACCTCGTCAACAATTGGAGCCACCACGCCAAGGTACCGAGTGAGGGTTGTACGCAATTCCGGAACAGGAAGTTTTGGTAGAGGTTTCTAGGAAAGACGTGCACAACAATTCAAGACCAGCAGTTTAGTGACACAATGTCCCTTCCATTGGATGTTAAAAAATCAGAGCAAATTCTTTCTTTTGTATGCATACCAAAACTACCCCATTTGCCGACGATCGTGATGTGGAAAAAGTAAAAACAGATGTAAATTTGCTGACTTTATGAACAACATTTGTTAACCCAAAAGTAAGATACCTAGTGATCTACATCTGTCACTGTAAAAGTTTCGCGGTAATTTTTTGCAGTTTATCCTTTGTCTCTAGCAACCTTCAGATTGCTAAGACAATCACCATTACAGTGAGTCGTGCATCGAGGTCATCTATAAACAGATTTTTGACTTATAAAAAGGAAATTATTCTCAATTAAGACGTTTTACTTATGACAAATAGTATTGCTTACTTTATAATTAATTTAGAAGAATAAAGAAGTTTGTGTACGTAAACAGGCGGCCTTGTCAACAGTAGGTTAGAAAACTTACTGATAAATCCCACTCCGGATACTGATCTAAATCCTTCAGTGAAATCCGGCGAACGAACTCCCTCACATTCTTAGACATCTCCTACCCTTCACCGTTATCTTTATCCTAAAATGTATT
Organism: Mesocestoides corti; assembly: GCA_900604375.1. NCBI lineage: Eukaryota > Metazoa > Platyhelminthes > Cestoda > Cyclophyllidea > Mesocestoididae > Mesocestoides > Mesocestoides corti. The sequence goes on from UXSR01000032.1 coordinate 87,553, forward strand.
GAGTGCCCATGTGATTAGTTATTCTGATTTAGTAAGTACCAAACCAGAACCCTAAAACTATTACGCTTTTAAAAATTGAAATCAGATAGTAATTTGGACACTAGTACAGTAGCATTGCACAAATATTTCTTATAAACAATGTTTTAAAAACTTAAACGCTTCAGCATATGAAATGTCTGCCTAAGGACTAATAAAATTTGGAAGTAATGCATTTTGGTTTAATTTTAACACTTTAAACTGTTTCAGCCAATTGAACATGCACTAACACCCAAACTTGAGGAATGAAAAGTAAGGAAAATCTCCCCTCAGATAATTCAATTGAATTGAAGCAAATAAAACTCTGGTGCTCTTTTCCAGCTGTTTAAAGTTCACATGACTATTTAGTCGTTTGAACTTCGAAAACACCGTGAAGTTAGAGTTGTAGAGGCTGAAAAACTCCACTTAGAATCTTGTAAATGTTTATAAACCACTTCAAATTTACCTACTTTTTACTAATTTCCGTATTAAGTCAGAATTTTGATCTAAAATGATTTAAATATTTTTTTTATAATAATCTCTAATGTTTTTTAATGGATTGCATCGAGGGTCTTGCAGATATCTTCATTTTCTAACACCTTGTGGTAGGTGAAAATACAAACATACAACACGAATTGACGTCATGCAGTAAAACACACAGTGTTCAAAATTGTGTAGTATATAATATCGCAGAATAACATGTCCATTCACTATTTTATGAAAGCTCTTTAAAAGGGTACATAGGACATCAATTTAGCCTTCATTTTTCTCAATATTTATAATCGTTGTCTTTGAGATACACACTTTGTTCACTTGGCACTGCATTACTTGGAATGGCACGAACAATGCCTCCTGAACCATCCGCCGCGTATAACAGTCGAGGTTCCGAAACGCGATTGTCATCACTCGGCTGTTCGAAGCCTGGACATTCCGTGGAGAGTGTTTTAGCATGCATAATTAATGCGTTTGATGTGGATATTGAACGACGACAGCCGGCTGGTTCAAAACTTGCTGTCTCCTGTCTCCGCAGTCGCCTTTTTTTAGCAACCGGTTCACCTTTTTCCAATTCACTAATTTTTTCAAATTCCTCCAGAGGTTCCTGTATTTCTACAACAAATCCCATTTTCTTTTCTCTTTCTTCATCGGGAACGCGGGATTTCCGAAGGATGTACAGTAAAGGGGCATAGGCACAGGTAACCACACAGATGCATATATTAAGGCCAGTAAAGTTCATGATGCCAAGTAGATTTCCCGCCACAATAGGGCCAACGGCGTAAGCGACTGAGTATGAAATATCAGCAATGGCGTACACCGAACCATAAATGGAAACAAAACGTGTGTCCACAAGATAGCCCAGACAGGGGAGGATGGCTGTGTCCACCAATGCTATTCCATAACATAAGACGCAAATGGGGATCATAAGAGTCACAAAATTACCACAGAATGGTATCACTAAGCAACTGACACCCTCGAGAAGGAGACCTATGGCAGCCATTAACCACTGGTACTGAGGGTGGCGTTCGGCTAGTTTTACCGTTGTGTAAACACCTAGAACATGCGGCAAAAAGGCAGGAAGCCAAATAAGACCAGCCTGTGAGTTTGTTGCTTGCATTGTATCCTGCATCCAGATCGCAATCGTCGGTTCAAGAAATGCCAGGGAAACATTGGCGGCTACGAGGGCTCCAGCACAAATAAGAATGAAAGGATCACGCAAGAGGCGATGAATGGGGGCCGGTTTTGGGAGGGCTCCTTCTGCTTGTAATTCCATACGAGCCAACCTTACAGGCTGCATTATAAACATGACTAGAAACCCGTCGAATAAAGCCAGAAACGCCAGCGCAATGAATGGGAACTCCTTCCCACAGTACTGGTAGAGCACACCGCCAAAAGGAGGGGCGAATAGTGAACCAAATGAAATAAAGGCTAGCGAGATGCCCAGAGCCATTGTGCGTTCACCTTCTTCTGTGTACCTGTCCGCAATCATAGCGAGACCAGACGTGTCTGCAAATGCCGACCCTAAACCCTGAAGCCCGCGTGCTGTAAACATCACTCCAAATGAGTGTCCGAACGCAAAAATGGACGTAGATACAAAAATAACGCTTAGACCGATGACCATTGGAACATCGTAGCCGATGCGATCAATAAGATATCCGGAGAGAGGATTAAAGAATAGTTGAACAATGGCCTTGAAGGCGAATAGAGTCCCTATTTTCGCATCCTCCGCTTCAGTGACAAGCCAACTAAACTTGATTTTGCCCTTTCCGGTATAGTTGTGGAGCATCGCGGTTTGTGAAAAATTAGCAATAAGGTCTTCGCGACGTTCAATTACATCAATTGTGCGGAGGTAGTCAGGGATAATGGGCACTATTACCATGTAAAGCATATTGTCGAGGAGAAGGGCGATGCTAACGATAACGAGGACCATTCGCCGTTGCGATTCTGGTCGAAGCATCCGGCTTCTCACATAGTTCACCAAGCCCGTGCAAATCTTCATTGCGTATTGAGATAGAATCTAAATTGTGCAAGAAATTTCACTTAACTGCCGAAATGGCTATGGGTCGACTTAACTAGAATGTAATAATTTAAACTGAAACTAAGCAATAGGGGCAAGCAACTGCATGCCATCTAACTTGGTTGCAGCCCAAACTGATAGCACCGTTTGTTAATTAGCATCAACATAATAAGAAACACTTGCAGACAGATAAAATGGAAATATTTGTTTTGACAGTATTAGTTAGTGGCCCAAGCGACCACTTTCGAGTACTTCGTGTGTGAGGCTATTCTGAGGAATTATGTGAGTGGCAAACTGCAATCTTTGCCACCGAAGCAAATTTTGGTTTAATTTCTCTACTCCTGAAGAAATTTTGGTGGTATTTCTTGCGTTTGTGAAGTACAAGTGAAAGGGGTCAACAAATTTTCTATAAACGCTAAAATGTGTACACGTCGTGATCTGCTTTGAATAACAACATTTAACGATCTGTTGTTACATAACTAAACATTATCTTCTAATGATACAGGAGCTTTTTTTAACAATGGCTACTGTGCTATCAGTGAAATACAGGAAATTTCGCGCATGTTTTGCCAACAAAATGAACAGACAGAAAATTCTACTCATACAAACAGAAAATTTCTAGTTATTTCACAGCAAATGGGGTCTGCTATTCCCAGCTGATGCCACGTAGAGTGTTATGGTTAAAAAATCGCAACAAATGTTAAACTTTGAGTAGTTGTGAATACTACCCAGTTCTGTTTTTAACTGAAAATAAACTGTGATGTGCTATGAGACCGAGTGTACTATCACTTACCCCCACAAACACAGCGCATTGACGACTCATGAGCATGCAAGCGATTTCATAGCAATTTTGCAGATTTTTTTCAAGGAAAAAAACGAAACCTATATGAGTAGTTATCAACAAAATTAAAAAAATAATTTGCTGTACTAGAGTTCAAATGACTCAACTAAAGGGATAAAAATATGGGTCATCAGGTGTACATTCAAGGAAAGACATTAGGATTCTAATAATCTAATTAGAAGTTCTTTTTGAAGCTTGCATTTACATTTAATTCAAAAGGGGGAGCAGAACAGGATAACTGGGATTCTTTAGAAACAAATATGGATCATGATGCATTTTGATTTGTTTGGCAATTACTCACTAAGTAGTAGGAAAAAATCACAACGTTTTCTAGACACGTTTTCTATCATTTGTCAATACCCGGTATTTCCATTTAAGTAAGAGGAGGAGTCTGTTTTTTACAAGAGTTAGTTACATCTGGGTGCATTCGTTTGAGCTACTATCAAATTTCACGAATTATCTTGAGTTGAAGGCCAATGTTATTTTCTCCGATGCACAAAATTGATAACTCACCCAAAAAGGTCAATGTTGAAGATCTGCATTTAATCAAATGTAAGATTTTAAAGGTAATCCCAATATACAAGCCACGTTTGCAATTTTTCGTTACTGACCAATGAGCTTCATTTGAGGGGCAGGACCTTTAACACGGTGCGTGCCAATAAGAAATTTCCGTTGAGGTGGCGGTTGGCCATTCAAGGCGTACTATTGGGACTGAGGGAGGGCCGTCGACTGAGCTTCCGCCCCACTTTCTAGCGGTACAACTATCGTTCGATTGAGCATTATGAAGACGTTTTAAACTGTAGACAGTCAGGGCAAACTGACTTCTAACGACTTTTAGTGCTGACTAGCGGCAACAAAAATGCACTGGAAGCCCTTTTAATTATAATGATGCAAAATTATAGGCTTGTTGAATTCGGTTATTACAAGTTCGATTCATCTTCACGTAAGTATTGCTTGCCCAGTAATAAATAAGATATGCTTCTAGAAATATTTTCAATTCGCCCTAATTTGAATCCATAGAATGAAAGCCAAAATGTCAGGAAATAATTCTACAAGTAGACTGAGGTCGAGAAATGACCACTTTTATGTATTATGACAAAGTTCATTGCGATTAGTTGCGTTGATATAAGAAGTCGACTTTTGCATTACTAATTGAAATTTTCATAAATACATTTTGCACAACTAGTGGAAATTTCATTTAGGATATAATGATAAAGCAAATTGGATTTAATGTCTGAGCCACTGATAGTTCATGGCTTCAGTACCCTTTAGAGGCTTAAATTCCTCTTTCACACTGCATTGGAGATGTACAAATAGTTCAGAAAAAACATTAAAATATTTAAGAAAGAAAACACAATACGGGAATGATTTAACTAATTTGAGCCAGTGCATTCAAGTGAATATTTTATATGTAAATTGTACTGCAGGTGCAGTTGATGGGCAGCTTCGATCCCGTGAAGTATGCGGTGGTTTTCAAGAGTACATATTTTAGAAAAGCTATCGTAAAATGCTCGAGGACTACTTTAGATGCACACAGTTCAACTTATTGGTGGATTTGCTGAGTCTGATTCTGTAAAAATCAAAGTAATTGCGCCATTTGGGGTTTCTACACATGTGTATTTTCTTCCCGGACATATTCAAGAGCTTTTGAATTTAATCCAGGATGTTCTGAGTTTGAAACTTCTGCAACTAATAACCTAGCCAAACAGCAAATTTGTGATCGCTTGGGGGCTTGACGAATGCTGAACGCTCTGATCACATTGGAATATTATTGCTATTTAATAAACAATTAGAGAGATTAATATTCCACAATCCTTGAATTAAAATCCAACGGGTCGGACCTTACTCTATTGAAAAAACTCCAATATTTTTACCAATTACTTAAGTTTGCCTTCGTTAGCGGTCCTGGAGTTGTAATAAAACTTTGTCAGATGATTAACCTTTTTTATTATTGAGTGTGGTATCTAGGGGTTACTGCGGCAGAAAGTGTCAACACAATACCTAAATTGACTCAAGATGCAAAAAACATGTAATCTGTGAGCAGCAGATTGTAAACACACACGATGAATGTTTGGTTGATTCTCTTACTGTTTGAGTAGCTTTCCTGGTACCCCAAAACCTAACACAACTAATTATAATTTAAAGTCCTCAGAATGATCCCGAGTTAAATATGAACAAATTTGTTCTCCTGGTAAAAATGTATGGTATAAATTTATGAATGCTTGCAAGTGCTGAGTGCGTTATATTATTTCGTTTTATATTGTGGTCAGAATTGGAAGAGACAGCACCTTTTTGTGTGTAAATTTTTCCAGCTATTTCCAAACATATGTGGTAACTATTAGCATTTATAGAGTGTGGTAATGCGAAACTTTCTAGTTTTTCTGTTTAGATATAATCTTTAAAATTTGGAGCACATTTGGCCAATAATTCTGTTCCCAACATACGAAACCCTAAACCATCTTTTGCACATTGGAAAACACAAACTTACAGATACCTTTCTTAATCATTTGTAAGTTGATTAGGGAAATTCTTTTGAAATTATTGCTGTTTCGCAAGGTTAGGCAAAGGGATATCCAAATCAAGGTAATATTTTTCATCACAACGTTTAGTTCCCTGCTCCAAGTTAATCACTACTTCCTTGCAGGTAATAATTTCCTCCGAAAGAGGACAATAAGTGTTTGATATGATTGGAATAATGCCTACGAACTATTTTACAAAATCACGATTAATAATCATCTCCAAAAATCACAGATTATAAATAATGCTGACGTGTTCTTAAACACATTTCTCCTCGTTGTAGAACTTTCTCGTGGTAGCCTCACACCTAATCTTCCACACTTCTACATGCTTTAATGACGGCTAACATCTCGAATGACCCAAGTGCTGCCCTGGTAGTTAGATCATCTGTAACGTTACTGAATCCGATACACTTACACTTAATATCATCCCACAACACTTTCCCACTTTCAAATTTACCTGTCTTGGTGACAATATTGACGTTAACCTATACCATGGAAGATTTCAGGACTTGTTGATGCAATGGACTTTTCTGTTCGCAAACTTTTCCATTTTCTCGGTTGGTTTGAATTCTTTTCTTTGAAATTAGTTTTTTTAGTCCAGAATTATATGCCCGCCCTAAGTAAAGGGAGCTAGATAGTACTGGATATGTGCCTAATACTGCCGTGTTAACTAATTTCGCAGCAGTACAAGTCTTGTAATAAAAGTTGGTGTTTAAACAATGTTTAGAGTGGATTTATCATTAACGCACAATTCCCTACTAATCTTTCTAGCCAGAGATGATGCTCTGGAGGATGACACTGAGGATATACGTTTTGTTCTCTGCGATGCACTGTCTATGCAAGTGGTAGTCTAATAGGTAGAGTGAAAACAGGTTTGATTCACGTGGTGTTAGACCTCAGCTCATAATTCCAGTAGTTTCCTACGATGGTGACCATCCTCTATTGTACCTTATATTTCTGTGACGGTTTATTCGGACATTGCTTTACGAAGACCGTCACTTCAGCTAGACATTGTTTCAGCAGCTTGAGGTATAGTATTAATTTGATTGGTACTAAAGTAATAACAGTAGTTTCACTTTACAAAATTCTGGATTTGAGGCATATTTCAAGTACCTTCTAGTGCTCCCCGTTGGGGATTCGCTTCGATGTTACCAAAAGAAATTCACTTTTAATCTACCATGGAGCGGCACTTTCGCTAACCTTTGTGGTAGGGAAAAATTTCTGCAACTAGGGAATCCCAGATTTGTTAAACGGGGCTCTCGCACCGTCATCGTGAACTTTAAACATCTCGCAAAATCTGCTTAATGGCTTTGAGGGCAAAAACAAAGTTAAATAAGTGTTGCGTTAATCGGTTAACAAAGACACGCGTGTAGGGGAAAACACATACAATTAACCTCTGACTGACGCACACCTTAATCATCCCGGTGCAAAATAGGAGAGCAAGACCTCGTGAAGAGAACTCTTACTCTCGCAGCGAAAGGTTGAGTAGCACGTCCAAACATGCTCATCCGCATCTACCCTGGAGAACTTGAACCGAAGTTAAAATGAATAGCGTATGTAAAGGTGAGTGAGCCGATGGGATAGTGGAGGTTGATACAAAAAAAAATGTAGTATGGTGCATAAATATGAAAATAAGGAAGAGAATAGCATTGTTAGTTCAACAAAAATATTGTTTTGAGAATGTTTACGTTTTAGTAAGGAGTCAGTGTGATGTATAAACAATTGCATAGAAATTGCTCATTAATTACTTCCAACAACTGAGTTCACTATCGAAGACGTTATCGTTTAGATTCGTTGACCTCCGCGGCAACTCAGCCCTCGGAGTTATATGAAACGTGAATTCTGCAATAGTTTTGACGACTCTTCCCTAAGCTTCGAAGATAAGTTCTAACTAACAAGTAAAAAACCCAATCTTGATAACTGTCTTTTTTTTCGAATGATCCAATTTAATACTAGGTTTTCCAATGGAGTTTCTCACTCTACTTTTTTCAACTAACAGTCACTTGAGTAGCACTTAGCTCTGTCACATCCATCTAGCCGGGAAGCTTTATCATCACTACAGTCACTTTTAAATAACATCACTGCGAAATTCTTGCAGGCTTCTCAAATTTTTTAAACTGTATCCTTTACCCTTGGGTGCTAAAACTACCAACACAACGTGCCAACATCTCGCGAAGGCAGTAAAAAGATAATCTTCGATTTCAATTTACCAAAAAGAAGGACGTGCTTTTCGACTTTACACAGGCAAAAATAAACACTCGCTCATATTTTCGCAACGGAAGATATGTACATGTACTTTCTTGAGAGCCCTTTTTGGCCAAATTTTTAATATTCAGTTTGTTCACAATAAGTTTATTATGGTTTCCTATGAGGATATCTCTGATGTAGCAGATGATGGCGAACACTTGGTTATCTGAAAATATCCCACAACCGATACTTTTAACGAGGCACACGCTTAAATCGACAATACTTAATATCAGATAGAACAAGCGGTCACCGCCAGAAGCGTAAAAGAATTAAGACAGACCAAACATCTCTGGAACCTATGTAGGCATCATTTCTTCGCTGTTCATTCGGTTGCCTTTGTTGGTTTTACGAAGTAAGAGGGTCTTTTCAGTCCCGCTCCATCAATAAACATGCTTCTGATTAATTTCTGTTACCGCTACATCCTAGTATGACCTGCCAGTGTTCTGTGGGCTTACATTCAACATCCGAACTGAAACAAATTTATTAACTAGACGAGATTTCTGCTCCCAGCATAGCAACCTAAATCAATGTCTTCCGGCTTCCCTAAGCGTTTACTCCAAACACACGTGCAAAAGATATCTTTTTATGTGAAATCGTGGATACATTTACAGGTGTCTTGATTCATCGAGTACTGTCCAACAGACACTATCTCTAATAAGTTCACTAATTCTTCAACGCATTTACGCAGCGATTTGCGTTTTAAAACCATAAGAAATGAGGATTGATGGAATCTGGTACATTAGTTCATCGTTTACACAACTAGATCAGGTTATTAAAAGCCACGCCAAAGCGAGACCGACGACTGCAACGCTTAGTGGGACTAAAACGAAAAGTTGCGGAATTTACTCACTACCCCTCTCCAGCCTGCTTTTGGTGGAATAACGAAAAATTTCGATTGATAATAAGTCAAATGCAGAACTCTTTCACTTAAGCAACTTGGCGCTAAAGCAACAACTTCAGTTGACGAACAATTGACAGAGCAGTGGGATAATTTACAAAATATGAAGTGCGCTTCAGACAAATTAAACTGTCTGAGACTGTGATAATTGTGAAAAGTGCAAGAGTAATGCCATATCAAGTGTGAAAGCTTAGAATTCATATATTTGTAAACCAATTCGGATACTTGATTCTCGCGTAGCCAAACCGAATATCGAAACCAGCGTCATCTACCCTTCTCTGCAATATCTGGTTTTTTTCACTAATTAGTATACACGTCTCGTAAAACGCATGCTTTCATGTGCGTCAGCAAATTTTAGAAAAAATTAAATTTTGGATATAGGTAACAAAGCACTGATTAAATGTCAGTGTGAAGCATCACAATTATAAATCCATAGGGTTAAGGGAATAATTGCTTCCATAAGTAAATCAATCGATATTGGTTGGTTCAATGGCGTTTAGATTTTACTTCAGACCTGCCCATGACAGCCTATGAAGTGTAACATGGTAAAAGTTTGTGCTTGATGGGTCATAACTCCGCCCGCGCGTTGTTGTGGTGTCTTAAGAGCACCCATTTCTGTCGTCGTTCATAATTGTCGATTTAGCATTTAGTGCTGACTACTCATTAAAATACTGCTTGCCAATTGAAATAACTTTTTTTAAATACGGCTTGTAACTGTGAATGGAGTGGCACACCAGGACATTTTTCCCCAATTGCGATACTTCAATAGTATGATAAAGTTGTGGTCCAGAAAAGAATATCTGTCGATAGGATAAGTGACGCTGAGATCTTGTGCGTGGTTTGCGCCGGACTACGACTAGTATCCGATTTTCCGTAGGCGGATTTAACTTCGCGTTACCGGCAGCAATTAGCCGGGGAAATCAATATTCATTAACCCGAACAAAAGTAAACAACCGACGATTAAACGATGGATTTTGTTTGCATGTGAAAGCTATTGAGGAATTTACATACACTTTCGACACCTAGATTATTTGATTCCAATAACGTCCATTTCATTGTGCCACACTCAAAACCTTTCGAAGTTTCGTAATAACAACGCTAAATTTCCACTAGTTCGACAGTACAAATCTTCTATAATAGATGACGATGCCCTCAATGCAATAGTTTTAGATACTCCTTGCTCTCCAAGTAAAGGCAAATCCACCCACAAACGACCAAAACCACTTTCTCCATCATTGAATGAAAAAAGCAGTAAGGCAACACCATACTGTAGCAAAGTATAAACGTAAACAAATGGTTACGCTTGCATATCTTCACGTTTTTTAAGTACGAATTATATATTCGAGATGCACGCAGGCCAGACAAGCCTTGACATCTGCATTGAAGGTCAAGTAGAATGCTTTTTGATACTCAGAAAGCTGCACCTTACTCTGAAATCTTAGATGATAGAGACGACCAAGGAATCAAGGTTCTTACAAATCAAAAGCGTAGTCTCGATATTGCTTTGACTTCTGTCATCGCTGAGGAAATATTGAGGCACATAAACCACCTATTCTTGTTGACATTTGATATTCGTGCCGTAGTTTAGCAAATGAGCTTGAGTTGGTTACACAAACTACTTTAGCAAAAACTTTGGCAAACTCGATTTTGGCAACGAAGGTTTATAAAAATGGGCAATGGATATTTGTTTATACATTCACAAATTGTTATGCTGAGTAGCCACGAAAAAGACGAGTAACAAGAAAAAAATGAGGCTTCGAAGAACACAATGCGCACAGGGTAGTGGAAAAACTAAGGGCGTGACTAGTGCAATGGAAAAGGATTGGATAGGTCCAGTTTGAGAGCCTCGCGCCAGTCAGGGAAAAACGGCATCGATGAGGGCAAGAGGGGTTCCAGCGCATCGCCTAACACCTTGCCACAAAATAGTCCTCCGGGTTTAGCGAAGTGAAGCCCATCAATGAAAAAGCTCTTCCAATTCTGTCAGAAATGATAAGTAAAATTTACTAATGATTTCCAGTGTAATCCGATGACCCAGTAACATTTTTGTTAGCAAATCTTATTACCGCAGTGTGGCATGACTTACGGGATGCCGGTCTCGAAGACCGGTTGAAGTTAGATTTTATGTCGTTTAAGAGCTTATCCTACTCGATGCGCACATCGTTAAACCAGGAATGAAACTAGGCCCACAATGACTCAGTTTTAGGCCTAAATTATATTCCAGGCTTCCGCCAATGGCACTGATGGTTCACCAGTTTCTACTTATATCACGCGTAAATGTGTTTGAAAATTTGAAGATTTACGTCGTGACAAGGTTTGTAAAAAAGATGACAGAGTTACACTCAATGCAAGATTCGGACATGTATCATAGCAACCGATACTGAAGACAAAATGAAACAGTATAGAAGATACCTCTTGAGCTGCTATGGCTTCAAATAGATCTACGTAGGCTACTCTCTGTTCTTTAGCGACTTCAGCACACGCAGCAGCATACTTCTTGGTGTTTTCGAAGGTTCTCGCAAAAGGTTCGTCTAAGTAATAGACAAAAAAGTGGTCTTTCTCATTCTGGGGAATCAAAGAAGACAACGAATAAATCAACTTGCACTGAATGCGACTTCGCCATTCGAGTGGATGAACGTGAAAGCGCGCCTATTTAACTTATCGGTCCCCGGGTTTTCCTAAAACGACATATAGGAACCTGCCTGAACAGCAATGGCAGCACCTCACCAGTGCCGCTGGTAAAAACAAAACAGTCATGGAAAATCAAATTCGCGGCAAAAACATTTTGACTTGATATACTCCTGGTAACAAATTAATAGCTTAACCAGAGAGTCAAATAGACCTTTCAGTAGCTACGGTTGCTTGCGACTCACGTACTTCTCGCCTCCTGGCCTGTTTCATCGACTGGTGGTGGTGTGACAAGAACTATTTTCTCTCGATCCAAGTTCATGTTCTGTTTAAAAAAAAAAACAAAAGAAGCAGTTACATTATCGCTACATTCCAAAAAACGTAAAATCCCCACACGCTTGCCCACAGTAGTCTTAGGCGATAATGAGGGTTGAAACTAATGCATTGCGGCTTTGCCCCACTTTCAGGTGGTCACTGCTTCGATTTAGTTTTACCAATTCTAATTTAAAAAAATGCATTGATATTCTGGCAATTAAAAGTCATCCCCATGGCCCAGCTCATGGTCAAGCCAAACAGCCAAAAGGTTAACCTTAGTCAAAAGGCCGAGAATTCAAGCAGGTTGATTTAACTTATAGAATGGCATTGGCCTACAATAGTAGGAAGTCAGTCCAATGAGACTGCCTTATCTTTCACAGATGTGACTGTGTGTAGCCCAACCCCCTTGTGGCATAGCTACCTTATATTAAAATAGAGGCAGCGACTAAACTATTGTATGAGCAAAAAGTGCCATGATAATCATAGATTTTAAATCATCTGTAGCTGAAATGCTAAATGCAAACAAATATAGATAACTAAACAGTTGAAAATTCAAAGAAAGCCAAAAAACATCAGGAAATATGATTTGCTTTGAATACAATTGGTTTTTGTTAGCACCAAAACACGCCCCACATTTCCGCAAGTAAGCTATAGACAACTTCGCTTTTAAAAATCCTTGATATTTCGCAAATGTATAAGGACATGTGTTTTGTCAGATAAATTTGTATCGTTATGGCATTTTCTTTGCATTTATCATTCAAGCACATGAGTCACACAACAAGCTCAAGCTTCCGAGGAAAACGCTTGTTCATTTTAGTGCATTTTTCAGCAGAAACTCGTGCTCTTATTAACATTTCCACACTATTTCCAACAATTAGGCCGCCGCTGACTAGTAAAGGTAGGCATACCACGATACAGTTCATTCTTAACATTTGCACATTTGGGAACATCCTAGAGATGATTTTTCATTATTTGCACAAAATATCTGGCCGATATGTTTGTCCTTTTAACATAATTAGACTTTTGGTGACCTAAATCTGAGTTGGCCCTAAAGGACGATTCTATGTGGGTTATTTGAAAGCAAAGTTTACATTGTTATTAAAATTAGTAAAACCGATTTAAATCATTGATTATTTACTAAATAGAGCGGAATCACAATGGATGGAGTTAGTGTGGCGTTGGGTGAGCGAACGAAACTGACCTATTTAATATTAATCTCATTATTAGAAGGACAGAATGTCAACGATGCACTTACACCATAGACGGAGACTCCTGCATACACAACGTTGTATTTTAAAAGCCCATCCCCAAAACAATCTCCATGATCGGAAATTCAAACAGTAACCTATAAGCTTCAATTTGACCAGACAAAAGACTACAAGAAATGCAAAGCAAATAATTTTCCATAAATGGATGGGGGTGGCTGTCTCAAGATTTGACATTAACGCTGACCTCGGTAAGCAATTGAAAGGAAAGTTAAGATCTTGTCAAGAACGGTAGCATGTGTTATTTTACGCGTTCCCTTTCCACAAAGTTGAAGCATTGTATGTGACTCTATCATGGCTGATCAGAAACAAGGGCCAAGATTGCCTGGAAAACCAGATACCTCGATTCAGGTAAAAAAGTCATTCACAAAAAATGTGGGATAATGAACCTAGTAAAAGCGACACTAACCGATAGGTGTGCTACCATTAAGGTAAGATTCTGTTTGTACTCCGGAATCTCGATCTTCTGCGATCCGAAACTGGCATCGTTTGCCCCAAGAAAGATGAAGAAAGCCGCTGTGTGCAGAAGAGATTCCGGATTAGGAAAAAGGACCTTTAGAACAGGAAGACACAGTCGAGTATTGTAGCCAGAAAATCCTTTGCCCACAATATCCGCGCGTCTGTAAAAATAGACTAAGGTGAGTTAAAACTGCCTTGAAATGCGAGTATATCCTACGTTTTCATGTTAGAAAACCTACCAGATCTTTACTGACAACTAAAAACTAAACCAACAAAGGATTCATACCAGGGTTTGCATTTCATTACACAAACACTGCAGCACAAAGAGGCATGTTAACACCTAATTTTAGAATTAGCGCCGACCTACCGCTGAAATCGGGAGGCCAAAACAGATAAGTAGCAGCCCTCTTCATCAAAGCCTCGCTAAAAAATTTAAAAAATTGATTTGTTGAAATAGACCCATTGATGAAGTCTACGACACATATGAATCGTATAGCGAGACCTTAGCACGGTTAGCCAGATCAAAGTCATCGAAGTGAACTACTGCAAATGCCAAGTGATGGTGTCTCACTAAAACTAAAAAGAACAGTAACCACAGTTAGTGCAACTTATGTTCCAGTGTGAATTCAAGGATCCTCAAGAATTCACACCGTTTGCGTGTAAAGATCTGCGTCATGCATGACCATCTACTAAAATGTTTTAAGGGGATGATTGATGAGTCTGGATCTCTGAAATTCAACTGTTTAAATTTGACCTAGGCCCCTTAATGAAACAATGCAATGCAGTAGCGCAACTTGACAAACCTATAATCCAAATCTCTCAAATACTGCAGAATACCCTCGAATGGCAATAAAAAATGTTCGAAATATGACAGTTCAGTAACACCTAGCAATTGAAATTTCTTGGCAAAAACAATTTAACCAAATACCACATGACTCGCACCTGCGTGATTGAATCACCAAAAAAAATGCATTTGGGCCAATGAATTTTATAGATAGTACTCATTTGTCACCGACAGAGCCGCGAACACAAACCCGCCCCTAGTGTTGTGGTGTGGTGTGGTGTGGTGTGGTGTGGCGTCGGATCAGGGCGCTGACATGTTGGAACACCTGGCCGCAGCCAATCCCGTGTCTCTCTGCGATCTAATAACATGCGGGAAAGGAAGGCAGCCAACCAGAGAAGGACATGGATGAGATGCAGTATATAATGAGCGGCGTGGCCAGCGAGGTGGACAAGGATGAAAGGTGCCTGACGCGTGGCTCTGGCTTCTGATTGGTCAATAAAGCCTGTTCTGTTGTACCAGTATTCTTCCTATTAGGGCTCGAGTATTTTACAGTGGTGACGGATTGGGGCGCAGACATACTGGACACTGGCCTCAGCCAATCCTGAGTCTCTGCGTTCCAGTGGCATGCAGGGAAGATAAGCAGCCAACCAGAGAAGGACACGAATGAGGAGTAGTATATAGTGAGAGGCGTGGCCGGCGTAGTGGACTTAGATGGACGGCGCCTGACGCATGGTTGTGGTCTGTGATAGGTCAATAAAGCCTTATCAGTTTTACCTATCTTCGTCGTACTAGGGCTCGGGTATTCTACACCAGAACAGACAGATATATAGAGACGCAGACATATTCACCACGCCGGCCTTAGCTAATCCTCTGTTTGCGTTCCAATGGCAGAGACATGAATGAGAAACGCCAAATAAGGAACGTTGTAGTGAATGTGGTAGACTTAGACGGGCAGCATCTGACGTTTGGTTCTGACTTGTGATTAGCCAATAAAGCCTGTTCTGTTGAGCCAGTCTTCTTGACAGTTGGCCTCGATGATTTTGCACAGATCGTGAACAGCGGATATGCAACGCAACCATATAGCATAACGGTAAGAGCTCAACCAGTCGCTTTTTGGTGCGTTTAAAAGGCCTACAAAAGATGTCAACAGCCAACCAGAGGAAACTTTGAACCCACGGAAAGATTCGAATAGTCCAAATTCACTTTTTAAAAACAATTTTGCTCCAGGAACAGATTCTAATCAAAAGTTACTAAAAAATGAATATTTAATTGACGGACAAATATTTATTTTCTCATTTACTCGTGTATAAGTAGTTCACGCAAGAAAGATATTAATTCTCATTACTTGGTGGTCTTAAGTAGGTTTTAATGATTTTGAATTATCTGTACACACGATGTCATCATAAAAGTTTGAAAATGTCAACAGGTCATGCTAAATTTGAGTGTTTTCATGAAGTCCAGTGATGGTTCCCTAACATTAGTGCATGCAGCTAGAATAATTATTATGTGGTTGAACCAGGTGCTTTTTTGGACAGCAAGGTTGGATTTCGAAATTACAGATTTAATAGGTTATAACTCTCTACGTGGGTATTCTATTGCTGCTGTGCTTCTCCTATCTTTTACCTTATTTATGTTTTTTAATTATCTGACGGCAAATGTTCGGTCGACTTATAGCTCAATAATTAAGCTGCTCTATTAAATTATGTCATGTGGTATAGGGCATTAAGCTGTGGCAGTCTAGGCAATCGTATGCAGCAAAGAAGGCAGCAAGTCAGGATGTCCAAAACAAGTTAGTTACTTGCAAGGCTTGACATGGGAGTATCCATAATAGCGTTTGAAGATTGCTTTTGAGCAGAATCTAATGTAAGGTTAGGAGCAAGTCAAATTCTAATCAACTATTCAGTTGACCGGTTTCAACAGTCTCCCAACTAAAACCATTTTGATGACTTACGACAGAAGCTCCACCCGGAGTGATTATTACTGCCAAGGCGGGGCAGTCACCGCCTAAAATCTGAGTCAATAATCCTATTATTTAGCACATTATTTATTAAAATAAATTATGTATTTATACTGATTGCCGTGCTATAGGAAACAAGAAATCAGTAAATATTTCCGAGTCAAGGTAAACTGATCGGGGACAGCTTTTTTAAAGCATCAGAAGTGAAAAATTTAAATTATGAATGTGGTTAGATGACAAAATTACGCTAGAAGTTTGGGCGTACAGCTCTGGTTTAAAATAGCTTAGTACCAGGCTTGCTGAATTTCGGCCTGTTATCTGAGACGCATTGATTATCAAAACACGTAATTCCAGGATATTCTGGCAACATTTCTTTAAGTTAATGTAACTTCTCGGCATGGACATGATTTCGGCTCGATGGTTAGCGATGAAGATAAATTTGAGGCTTTCTCCAACAAATACTCTGAGTATAACGACAAATATGTTATTGCTATGTATTCAAACAAGAGGAAGAAGCACGTGAAATATTTTACATCAAACGTCATTGTTCTCGAATTGGTTCAGCCGTATTTTGTGATTGGTCCGTGTTGTTGTAGTTGTCTATGTACCATTTATTTTAGCTAGATCTCCAACTATTCATCAATAATATTCATTATATTCAACTATGGATTTACTATATTTAATTAATGTCATTGGCCAAATATGCTACTGGATATAATGCTGATATCCTTCAACAATGCAAGCATAAATGCCGCTGGAAATATGTCGGGAAATTCTATCGCATGCTGACAGATGTAGTGATGTGGTTCGTATCCATACAAAAAGTGAATATATTCTTCGGAGATCCTTATCAAAGCTAAGGTGATTAATGAATTTCAAATATCCTTCGGTAGAACTGAATTGAATAATGTAAATGCTTGCACATCAGCAGGAACATTGTCAAAATATCATTCCTTGTATTCCTTTTAATTAAGCGTCAAATATGTAGGAGGGATCCAACCACATCCAGCCAAAACTGGTAAACCAAAGTAATTCCATTACACACCTATGTCGGTTACTAACATTTATTATAAAATTCCCTCATGGGATTTGTATACTTAATCAGGATCAGACTACTGAAGATCACTGAAACAATGCAGCCCTCCCTTTCAACACCGTAGTATTTTATCGGCAGTAATTTCTCTATACCTATAAATTTACCTCATTCGAGCCAAATTGCCAACTACGGCCCCGGATTGCGTACCGAAAACGACTCCGAGCTTGGCTTCGAGACTTTTCATTTACACTTGCTTCTAAGTTTTCAAAACGCAGTTTAAGGCTTCCAAAAATCCATTGACGACGCCCTTCAAAGTCCTGTCGGTCTTTTTGTCAGTTGGCCCATCAGGTGGACTTAGATTCACCTAACACGGGTCCCCAACCATCTTCAGAACTATCAATCACCTCCAATCTTACCGCTTAAAGCAAACCTGCAAGCATGAGGTAAGAACCATAAACCAAGGGCGACTTAAGTGTTCGCTCGGAGATCAGAACGAATAAAATTCGAAATCGTTAAGCTCAAAAAAACTAGAAAGTGGCAAGCGATTCGGAACTGTTTCGAACACGCTACAAGTCTTCCTTAAATATAGAAGTTTCCTTTGTTTGAAGAAATAAACACACAAATAACTTCTACACTGAATACAGAAGCGCAAACCGACTCAGTTCCATACCCATAGGCAATACAAAATGACATGAAAGGGGACGTAAATAAAGTGAAGGGAGAACTTGTGGCGTTGGAGGGGTGGCGTGCGCCCGTTACACTAGGTAGACGTCGCTCTGACGTTGTTGCTGGAACTGCATCTCATAGCTCGAGGCGCCCTCGGCACCTGGCCTGGGCAGTGCCTCACCGTCGGCGGTGGGCGAGGGCGGCATGACCGGAGTGATGGGTCCCGGAGAGTGGAACGGGCTGAACCATCGCCAAGAGAAAGGCCGACCGAACACAATTGACAGGGCCTCTACACGCGAGATACGCGGTCTGGCCATTCCTTTATTACGTTTCAAGCTCTCCACTGCCTAAAAAGTTGAATGGATGATTCGAACGTCTGCGGATTGACGAAATTCCTGTCCAACGTTTCCAGAAGCAATGTCATACAGGAAAATCCGAACTGAGAACGTGAATTGTCACCGTCTATACGAGACTGTTTAATTG
Source organism: Mesocestoides corti (assembly GCA_900604375.1). NCBI lineage: Eukaryota > Metazoa > Platyhelminthes > Cestoda > Cyclophyllidea > Mesocestoididae > Mesocestoides > Mesocestoides corti. Next base: position 106,175 of record UXSR01000032.1, read on the forward strand.
GCTAACCCATGGTCAAACAATCTCAGTTAGCATTAGGAATAACCTTTAATGGTTATATGACATGCGGGTCTATCACTAAACTATATCATTTATTTTAACTGGATTCAGCACATGGAAGGGTCTAGAGAAATAACGATGGCGTTTAAAAATTTGAACTTGCGACATTGAAAACTCACAAAAGATGTCACCCTTCCTTATAATTACACCGTTTTACGTTTTAACACCCCAGGTGCTAAAGCTCCTACGCCGGAAGAAGCCCTTAAATCGAAGGGGCCTAGTCCTTTCCAAATCCTCCCTAGCTTCTTTGACGGAACTAAGCCTACTTTTGAAGGCCGAGTGGCTGTGCAGATATTTTTCAAACATGCAGACAATTTTTACGCATTTTCCAACAGTTTGCCTGGGAGGTGGGATACAGTGCAAATAGGTGAAGAAAATTACATAGCGCACTTTATGGGAAAATTACTTCAACTATTTTCTTAAAAGATTTGACAGAAATTCTTAAAACAGATAGCACATTGGCTTTAGCTATAGAACAATAGCGCGGATTCGTGTTATTTTTCATCAAGTGACTAAGATTTTGGTATTTCACCAAAATTATAACCTTCGGAGAATATATATAGACATGCACCTATGTTAATGTACCCATTCTGATAAAATGAACAGTTTTCAATTTTGAAGAAAATAAGACGTTCCGCGTCCACTCAAGTTAAATTTCTATCCAACCAGCATTACCTAATAGGCAGAAGGAAATGTAGTGAAGAACATTGGTGCATTTCCCTTTCCTGATAAAAAAGCAAATCCGCATGAAGGCCAGCATGAGAAAACGCGCAAATTTCAATGCAATGATCCGATTTCAGAGGCCGAAACTAATTACACAGTTAAATTAGGATAATTTTGCCAGCAGTTGCACATGAAATATCAGTTAATGCATTGCTGACAAAAACAGGGTTTTTTCATGGACTAATTTAATTAGCAGAACAATCCTAATCGAAATATAGAAAGTAGAGCCTAAACAAGCTTTTCACTAGAGTTGTAAGTGAAAAAAACGCACTAAATTGTAAGACATTTTGATCTAATACTGATACCTACAATTTCAAATATGGATACTTCAATTTCTTGTCTCTGTCACATGCAGAAAAAGTTACAGCAAAATTGTCGGACTACGGTGAAGACAAAATTGGTGCTGCCATAAAAGCAGGTAAATGTACATTCCGAGTAATAAGTTTCTACACAATACAGATGTCATGTTAAGATTTTTTAAGAGTCGTCAAGGAAAAAAACTGCATTCCAATGCATTTAGGAACTGTTTCAAATAGAAGTCAGTCGGTTTCAATTATTGAAAGGACTCAAGTGATCGAATAGCTGACATCAGACGTCTAAAAATTTCAGACAAAAATGGTCCATCAAAACTGGTCTTACATTACAAGCAGAGAGGTAATCATGTTGTTTGTTTGTTTTCAAAAGAAATGTCATTTTTAGGTGGAAAAAGCCTTAACCCAGCCCTGAGTGCTCCGGCGGCAGGATAGATTCACCGTACCCTCGACTTATTTTGATTGATTACAGCAAATCGAAGTTGCAGAGGCTTGAATGCACGGCGCAATCGTTTCTCAAGAGTTTTAACACAACCCATGCCGACCCCGGTTTTCTGGTGACATCACAGTAACTCAATCGCATGTCATTACAGTTCCGTGCCCTAGACGTAACATATCAACGTGTGGAAAGGGAGATAGACGCCACATCATGGTACAGTAAAAATTTCAAACATTAAATCTGTAACAAAAGTGCATAAATAAATTATTAATTTAAAGAAAGGACAATGAAACTAGGCTGGGTAGTTTCAGTTGGCAGTGGACAAAAATTCAAAAAGAAATAACTGGATTATTAAAAATATAACTAATGTGTAGGACAAAATCAGGCCATAGCCAATTAAAGATTTTCCTTATACATTTCAATGAGAATAAGCTATGAAATGGCGGGGATTAACCGAATTAAGGTTATCAAAGCAAAAGTAACGATAGAGAAGGGACAAGTAAAACCGTTTTTCAGCAACCACATTTCAAACAATGTGAGATTTCATGTTACCGCGAAATATGAGTAGTTTTTTTAGCAACACAGCGACAACAAACCCAGGTGTGACGAAAAAGATTTTAGAAAAATTATGCATCGCCTTAAAAAATATTCGTTTCAAAATAACACAAATTTTAAGCAAGTTAGGCATGTAATAGAATCACGGTCATTTTCGCGGTAGAAATATATCACAAGTTAACGAGGGTGTGTCGAAATTAGTCTTAAAAACGAAAGAGTAAGACACGCATTTGACAAAAAACCACATAGTTTGGAAACCATATTTCTGTGAGACACATCAAATTCTAACCTGCATGAGGTTCATAAACTTGACCAGTCCATCTATACACCGCCTTATAGCAATGAGTGACGAGTTAGAAGGTGCACCATCAATATGCATTCGGGAAAAGCGCGATATTAGAAATGCAAACAGAGTGTTAAAAAGGCACACTCTGAAACACCAGACATTCATTTTCAACTCATTATGGGGTGCAAGAGTAAGTATGGTCATGTAGTGTCCCAATTTTTTGACGCTTATCGCCCGAAGTTAAATCACCCAATAGTCAATGCTCTATGTCAATCAAATTGGATGGAAGTCACGCCTACGAACCTACGCCTTGTGATCTGGTTGTTATAAGCAGACGTTTCAAGTTTTAAGAGCACACATATGTTTCTCTAACGAAACAGTTGATTGTTCTCTCCAAGATATCACTTAACCGACCTGACTTCTAGTCGGCGACTACAGGTGAAAATTACAAGAGCACGTTTGTTGGAAGTGGAGGATCGTATAGTCATAGAAATTGGAATCGACTAAGAAAAAATACGAAAAAAACCAATGAAAGAAAGTGCGAAACCATGAGGTCGACTCGTGTAATGATACCACGCCTTTACGTCGAATAACCACTAACACAAGAATATTACAAAGGCAAGTAGGAAGTTTGTTGGAGACCCAAACCCTATGGTGTTATTTTGTTTTATGTTGAGGGTGGAAGACTACCAACGCCTCGAATTGCTCCAATACTGTTAAGCATATGAAGTGGAGTCCACAGAGCACGGCACAATACCGGATGAGGACGAGGGCTTCGGAGCTGCCAAGGGAATACTGCGAAAAACAATTCAGGTGATTAAAGTACCTAGAGACCTTGTTGGCGAACTGATCGATGGTTCCCAGACGAACGTACACGACAAAACAGCCCTGATAAAGCTAAGCCCACGCAGCCACTCTAACCCCTTGGAATATTTCTAGTCTAAATTCTTACTGAAGTTTCGAATCGATCGCGAAGACCGCCATTGCGCCAAGTGGACTGGGGTAGCTCAGGAGACACAAAATGGAAAAAAGAACAAAACGTCAAAGATCAATTGAACATAGGGGAAGACCACGATGACATTGTCCTTTCTAGGTGTAACAAATTAGCGAACAACTTGAGGGGCGATCGAGCAGATCAAGCACAATCAAGATCTTGGAACAATCAGCAACGAAAAGTACAGGCATCAAACACTGGTGACCTGAACAGAAGTGATTACCCAAGCTTGCCTCATTGCACAGTCTGTAGAGTATACGTGTACAGATAGCTGTGTAACTCTCGAGGACAAGGTTATCAGTGGCCCAGTCACAGTTCATTGTCGCGCTTACCAATGTCGTAGTTTTGCTAAAATTAGATATTATGGCAATAGGAATCTCAAATCATTACTTCAAGAAAAGTCTCTTATTAATGGCCACAGACACTTCGCTAGAACTTGACATTTGACTCGCCTCAGACAGAGTCATAAAGAGAGTCTGGCTTGGTTTGTGACAAGGTGGTTAGGGCGAATTAGTTTGTGGCCAATCCGGTGGAGACGAAGAGGTGGGAAAGGGACACTAATGTAGGCAGTACCTTGACAAACTAATAGATTACGCACTCGAAACGTTGATATTGCACGACCGTTAAAAAAGTAAGGAATAAAAAGGAGCTGTACCCCTGGAAGGAGAAGAACATACGGTTTCGTCCTTGCAGATGGCACAGAGTTGTGTTCCGCCGATAGCAGCAGTGAACAGACCGAAGAGAACGGCCTCAAATCCCGCACCTACTGCAAACATGGTTGAGGGGAGGGAGGTGGAGGAGGCGTTGGTTGGAGCGAATGCCGGAATCAGGTGGTTTTCACAGGTTGCTGAACACACACAGGTGCACATACACATACACGCTGGATGTTCATAATTAGCACATAAACGAACACACAATTGCACTCAATTCTACGTGGAAAGTAGTCATAGTATGCTTCCCAACATAAATTTGTAGTTACTTCAATGTATGCATAGTTCAGTCTGCGTGATATTGCTTCACAGGGGACGTCTGCGTGTAGTTCCATACCACAGAATTTTGAAAATTAAAGAGGTTAAATGCTGGCTCCCACATAAGTAGATCGGAGTCTGTGGCGAAGCTGAGTGAAAGTGCATCTACTACAAGCGTCGACAAACCCACAACACTTCATGTTATCCATGAACGAGGTCGTGAACCCACATTATTAAGTCTTCGAGGGTAATAGTACGACGTTTTCTTGCATTTTCGCTACGAACTAGCAAAACTAGCATATTTTTACGTAACAAGGTTATCCGGTTACTTAAATAGAAGTAGTTATTGATTTAATCCAACAGTGGAAACAACCGAAAGTGGTAATTTGATCCTCAAAAATACAATAAATGTGCGCGTGGACACCTTGACTGCTGTCCACATCACCAAGAGCTGTATAAACCAAGCATAGGCATGGCGATATGAAAAGGGTATAAAAGGGTTTGACGTTTTGGCTCGAGCTTCACAGGCCAGGAAGAACTTAAAATGCACCATTTGAGCAATCACCTCACAAACGCCTGAAACGACCCGCTCAAGTAGAACCGAGCCACCCAAAAGAAATAAAGCAATTAGAAAGTTAATTCAGGCACTCGCACGACATAATAAGTGGCCGAGTTTCACAAACAACCGTTACTAAAAGAGAGGGAAACAAGGATTCCAGATTATCGGGAAGAGCCAGCACAGACTGCGAAAAACTGGTTAGTGCACTTTTGCGTTGAGGCAGCAAACAACCGCGGCGTGACAGTGCGCCTGTAGCAGAACAACTTGTTAAGAAAAGCTAGTACCCAGCCCAGTGGGGGAAGCAGAGAAGAGGCAGAGGGAAGACGGGAAGAGACTCACAGTTTCGTCCGAAACGATCGCCGACACCTGGGTACACGACATGATGCAAGTGAAGAGACCGAAGAAGATGGCTTCGGAGATGAAGAATATGTTGCTGATTAATGCCGCTGTGGCGCTGTAACTGCCCGGATACTCACACACTGTTAACAGTTCAATTCGCCACGGGAAAGAAAACGAAGAAAAAAAACTAGGAGATATTGCAAATGTCTGAGTGACGGTGCTTCCTCATAATCTGAGTCAAGTGTTTTCGTGGTGCAAGAAAAAATTCTTCAATAACGATAACGAGAGAAAAGGTCAGTCAGTGGCTTAGCAATAACTGAGGTCCAACCGTCACCACGTCAGCAATATTTTGAAAGTAGCAAGTGGATGTGGGAAAAAACGTTTGGTATCATTGGGCAAAGTGACATATATTTTTGAGTTCTATTGCCCAAGAGACTAACGTTTACTTGTCCCAAATGTGAATTTGTTAACTAAACGCATCAGAATACACAAGAACTCGACACTGAATCTGCATATCAGGCGCTGTTAGCAAACCCCCACAAATAGGTAATCTTAGTGAGTATATTAAAATAGTTTACATGAGTGGATTTAGAAGAATTAAAAGAAGTCCATTTGGAATATCTGTGAAGATGGAAAGACGTTTCCGTGAAAGGTGATTGGTTTCTAAAAATCCGTATTCACAGGAGTAATAAGGAATTGTGAGCTTTCAGTACAAAATAGAAGGGGTAGTACATGGATACCACTGGGCTGGGGCGTTAGAACTATTACTACAACTAACTAAAAACGTAACATTAAAACCGACCAAAAATAGCGCTACAAAACGCACCATTTTTGCCAACTTTTTGATAAAAGAAAACATTGATTAATGAAGCAACGGGCTACATGACATACGACTAACCCAACTTAAAAGTGTGGTTTCCCTGTTAACTTGGGGATGTGGTAAATAGGAAATGGGATGCCTCCATGTAAATGGACATCCACGACCAAGTTACGAAAAGTCAGAGTGGACACAGGCGCCACGTGTGACTTAGGTGGGAATGAGCGGACAACCGTTTTCCTCTTACCGGTGGATCCGGTGTCCAAAAACAACTTCAGTCTCTAAATAGGTTTTGCCTAGCCCAGATAATAGGTGGAGGGTGGCCACGGCACGTTCAAACGTCTGACGAGGACAAAACGCCAAGATTCTACTTCTTCTGATGAACCTAGCAAGTAGACTTCCTGACCCCCGGGATTGTCAACTGAAGAGTGATGCATACGAGTTGGGTCAATTTATTATACTGGCCCGCGTTTTAATGTCGCCCTCGACTAACATCGCGTGTTAGGAGATGACGCATATGTCTTAGACGGGTTTCGTGTTCTGCCTAAAAACAGCCACTACCTTTATAGCCTTTAATGTGAGAGTAAGCGTGGAATTGCATTTATTGGATAGTCAAGAAAATTAGCAATGGCATAAATAATAGATGTCCTTTATACTAAAACCAAACCCACTGCTCAAGTTAGAAGTCGAATAGTTAACTTACTTCCAAATTCGGTGAAACAGGAGAAGAAGAAAGTGACTATCATCACAATCGCAGTTAGTGATTGAAGGAAAATGTAAAGCTACAATAATAAAAAGAGTCAATGAAAGGGACATGCCACTGAAGTCACGTTATTTCACCATTTGTTGCAATACGCCTGACTTCAGTGTAGTTAACGGTGCACTTCACCGATATCGACACTTTTAGTTTGCACGAAGGCCCGAGTCGGCTATCAACAGGTCCCAACAGGCACGTCGTCGTTAGTTGGAGTATGTGAAAGTGAGCATGCGATCTAAAGCCGAGCGTGAAAGCCCGGCCTGAGGGCTTGTCGAGTGATGCAATGCAGGCACGGTCTAGCTGGGGGGTTAATTAATAATGCAGCAGGAGCAACTGATACATGCAAGAACACTGTTTCTCCCCCGGGCTGTTTAATTGTCAACAACGAGAGCACACAAAAGGAACGACTAGGTATTCCCCCTAGTGACAACAACGGGCAATCCGAAGGCGCTACCAGCCTTTCCCTTCCTTAAAATGGCTTGACATGAAAAATTCCAATCCTGAGTAGCTCTTTCATCGCACCTTTGTTACCAAGTGATATGTTCAAGACCCCAAGATTGCTGACACCAAAAACCATCAGTGGTCTAAAACTACCACTGCAGATACAAGCAGCATTACTGGTGACAGGTCCCACTAAAAGTGCATTCGGTGTTCAGTTCAAGTGTCCAAAACAATCAAGCTTAAGTCAACAAGCGGTAACCTTGATTCCAAGTAGCTTACATGGTCGACCTAACGACAACTAGAAGGGTTAAATAGATCCAGACATAAATATTTCTGTGGTTCCAATAATAACGATAACCTAAATATTTCAAAATGTTTACAGGCATGTTTTACCTACTTCGCCAATGAGGTTCCAGTTTACTGTCAATTAACGATTCACGCTTTTCACATTAGACCTTGATCAAAATAAAGAATCGCTTTACTCCATGGTCGGCCAAAGGATCTCTAGTAAGAGCACATTCATGTTAGTTGGCAAGGTTGCGGATCATGTTAACCAGAAGTAATTTTCAATATAAAGTCAAATTAGCAAAGGCGCTTAAGGGATATTTCGTGTAGAATTGGAATGGACAAAAATTGAATTGCATGAAGAGTTTGACGAGAGTAAAACTGATCTTAGGAGATACACGAGATTCAATGGTGCGCAACTTGACAGAACTTTACTTGGTCTAGCACTGAGTCTGTGTTCACTACCTGATCTACGTTCAGTGGAGATGTTCTGCCTCGGTCAGTCAAACCAGACACACCGAGGCAGCTTGGTAGTGCATTTGACAGGCAAGACATTTGTACAATACTTCAAAGGATTCATTATGTAATACGGACTCACGTTAAAAAGCACAAAGTATTTCTGGTTCCCTTCGCCAACGCAATTATTCACCCAGGGGCAATGGTGGTCCATTTTTCGCACACAACGCCGACAGCAACTGTGAGGGAAAAAAGTAAGAAAAATATTAGAACCCTAACCGCTTTGCAGTGCAACAGTGCTGTCACCGTGTTACGTCACTTTCAGTTTCATTGATGCAATCTTCAAGTACGTTAAGTTTTCCTTCTGATTCCGGATTTTCGTAGTATTGGCAGCCAAGCAAATTTAGCTGTGAAGCTCCAACATGGGCTGAAGCCAGTATAAAACTCGAGATCCAAGGGCACCTCAAGCGTAGTAATGACTTCAATGTTAGTGCAGCAGAGCAGAAAAACGAGACATGACTTCTACTAACCTACAATGATGGGCTCGTTCCGGCTTGATGCAAAAGCACTTTGGACAGCGAACAAGCGGGGTATTAGAGCCTGAAGCCAGATAAATTCGCATGACGGCGTCACGAGTAGCATTGCCGAGACGTACTGTTCCCTTAAGATAAACAAAAAAGTAAGAAAAAAGTAAACTATTGGGAGTCATCAAACCACATTAGCAAACACCAGAAATGTATTGAGTTTTGAAAATATCTTCACTGGATAAATTAAGCTAAAATTTGCAATTTACCAATTAAGAAAAGGTTAATGCCATATTTACATTAATGCTACATTTAACATTATACAGTGAATGAAAAGCAACTACATCGGGTTGCTTGGAGCGGAGACCATTGCTGAAACGGTTAATCTGTATGCTAATCCTATTATGGAACTCCACCTGATAGTATCTATCCGAAAAACCTCACAACTGAAAGCCAAGCGAAAAATAGTTACGACATAGATGACAATGCAAAACTGTTATTGATGAAACTAAATAAGTAGAGAGGGAAAGATAAATATCAAAATCAAGACACAAGTGGATAGATGGTATGAGGCTGTGATGAGCAGTCAAGCCAATTAAGAGGTGCGTAGGCGAAAGAAAAGCACTAACCGTCCGTGCAATGTGAGATGACTTATGGTGGCATCAATGCAGAAGTTTATAAACGGAGACAAAACATACTTTTTGATATAAAATAAACTGGGAACTTAAACCAACTAAGTATACAGATAAGTAGTTGTACATCCTTGCAATCCAAAGAAATAACCTTAAATCGAAAGAATTGCTTCTAAAGAAGCCGAGGATCTAGGTTATCGACGATTATGGGAAATTCCATTTGTACGACACGACGACTCATTTGGTCAGGTATTACATTGTAGTTTCTCAACAGAGTAAATGAAACTGAGCTATGGTGCCTAGAATATCTGAATTCATTTCGAAAATTACAAAAAACGTGTTTGGTGAGGAATTAATTGCTTCGGCTTTGAATAGTTCGTTTAAAAAGAGCGATATTTTTAAGTCAGGGTATTTAGATTTCATTCTCTCATCTGGTAATTAAATCATGATATACCAGCCAGTGTCGGAAGGTGTCAAAGAACCAAGGTTAAGAGGAACCACAAGGAGCAATTACGTGAAGACATGTCGTTGTAGTAACTGACTAACAACCAATGGGAAAGTTTAACAAAATAGAGGGTAAAGCGTGGCAGAGAGCGTGCAAACCATGCGTCAGCCGTGTAAGTGTGCACACAGCAGGCACATAATATTTTGGTAAACTATGACCAACCCTCGATGAGTACGTTCAATGACTACTTCTGATTAATTTGACACAGACACCGCTAGGGGAGCGATTAGGTAAGTGATCTGTGCAGCAAAATACCGCGTATGCATTGGTAAGGTTACAGAGGGGTCGAAAGGCATTTTGACAGCCCTTCGGAGAGCCAACCCAAAGTCAATTGCAATTAAAAATGCCAAGCCAGCTATGAAAAAATAGACGGCGGTTGGAACCGCACATCGCGTTAATTCGACAATTATTGGTAAAACAAGGAGCAAACAGTCGAAAGCTCTGAATACAGGTTAAAGGACCGCCTGAAAACTCAGAAGCAAATGCATATAATGTGAAAAACTGAATTTTGGTTGTTCACTCAAAATTCAATAGAAAAATGCCCTAGATGCTAACCGGGACGCCAAACACTACTTCGTGCAGGATTAACAGATTAAATTATGTTCGAGAAAAAAACTAACAAAGAGGGTTTCAAGAGATCGGGAAATTTGCTTTATTTAAAAAAAATGTGTAAAAGATATCCATGATGTAACCAAACCCTAATTATTTTAAATTACAAATGGGGGGAAATTGTTTTACAATTTTTACAAATGTTTAAAACACAAAACGTCACTTGTAATATAGGTGCAACATCGTTGAATGATAAAAGTGCTTTATTAATTTGTAACCTTTGATAATAATAATAATAACAATAATTGGGATTAGGTTATATCTTGTTCACCCCTTATATCAAGATTCTTATTATGGTGGTTAACGGTTGTAGTTGGATTGAAATACCAAAATTGCTTGACGTGGTACCACAGATATGCATGGTATTTTGACAAGGATAATGATGAGATATATCTAATAAATTGGCATTAGAATACTCCTCCAAACTAAGATACAATCACACAGACAAACATCGGTAGCATGGTAAACGATCCCAAGCAATGTAAGGTGTGAATGAAGTGTAAATTTATATACAAAAACCTCGAGAATACGCATTATCGTGTCAGACAATTTACAACAAAACATGTTACCAAAATCACCCAGAAAATCTATCAGGTGGCACTCCCAATTATAAACATCATCACTAATTTTTTCTAACCTAACTTAAGTAATAGGAATAATTTAAGGCATTACAATGTGTTTGAAGAAAGGAGAATCACCAGTGAAAAAAGCGACATTTAAAAAGTGAATAAAACACTACGATAGCGGATTAGGAAACAGTGCGATCCTCATTACAGAGTAGACCGCTGGGTTTTAAATATTGCGAAATACCAAAAAATGTCCATTGTTCCAATGGTTATTAACACTAGGTTTATCTATGGCTCCATTTTAAATTAACTACGGTTCCAATTCTAGGTTGAAACTTACGGGATCAGTAAACACAGCCTTGAGGTGAGAAAACACAGCGAGGAACGCGAATATGTGGTATAATATTCCAAAAATCCAAGAGATTGCCATGGACGGAGTTTGTGGTAAAATGATGCAGGCGACAACGAATTCGCCATACGCTATCAGAAGCCAGGTAAATACCATACAGACACATCCAGCACAGTCACGAACGAACCACACCACCCCATATGGCAATGGAAACCCATTTTCCACGTTTTCTGCCATCTTTTGCGAGGGAGGGGGGTATCGAAGATGACAAAGCTTCCGCCAGGGACGTAGGCAATCAAAGAGATCCCCCGGAGGCCGTCGCATATTCAGAAGATGCTGGGCAGCCTCTTCGTCCCACTTATTGATGTCGACCTCCTTATGACCACGAAAACGAGATCCAGCCGTGATAACAGGGGGAAACGTGGGTACAGCACTGCTACCACCGGCCTCACCGTTGGCATCATAGGTAACAGAGCCGTGGTCACTGTTGTCAACGGGCATTACAGAAGCTTGGAGGGGAGAAGAGTCGGTATTAAAGGACGAAAGAGAGCCCTCCTCGGCTAAGCGGATAAACTGTGATCGGTTCATTGCACTTCAAAACAAATAAAAAATCAGGTGTACACATATGCGAGTGGCAGCTGATCCCAGAGAGGAATAGATTTTGAAGCCACGTGTAATCGAATACCTCTGAAATATCTTGTGATTATGCAACAGATGATAGATAAAAGTACTTTAAAGTGACATTACAAACGTACAGCAGCATGGATTACATCGAGTGTTTGCCGGATGTCAAGTTAATTTCAACTAAAGTAGAGTCAAAATCTCAAAAAATCAAATATTTAGTTCAATCTAATCTGTAAGCATTGTAAATTTCCGTGCTTTGCCCTGACGTTTATTGGTCATACTCAAGACCCCTACTAATATGACTCCAGGAACCAGACTTGATTCAAAAACACGAATACTCACACCCACACAATAGATATAAGAAAACGTAATTGCGGAAATCATCGGCCAGGCGTAATGATAGGTAGCATCTGATTGATGTTACTCCAGTTTTCAATCGATTGCAGGGTAAGCGATCCCAAGCAATGCAAGGTGTGAATGAAGTGTGAATTTGCGTGCAAAACCACAAGAAAAGGCAGTATCACGTCAGCTAATTTACAGTAACACGTTTCCAAAATCACCCAGAAAATCTATCCATAATACGTTGTCACGATCCCTAGCCTACGACAAAAACAATGCATGGTTCCAGATGGTGAGCACCCTTGTAACTGTTATCGGAAGTTGGGCAAAAATAATGAGTTTAAATGCGAATATATCTTAGAATTTATGAGCAGAGCAATTCTTCAAATCAAATGTGATTCAAACCAAACGCATATGAAACATGCACAGACCATAATTAAACAAATACGATCAACAAAGTTTAAACACAATTTACATAGATTAACACTTTTGAGGTGATTTTAAGATACACGATGTCAGCTAGTTTATCAATACGATTCTGTCATATTACAAATATTTTTTTAATTAGGTCTTGCACAAAAACAATATTGGATTTCGGTTATTCATTTTTTTAAAATAATGATTAAACTACAATGACTCAGCATTGAAGCGCAAAGAACCCCAAAAGAATGTTTCAATAAGAAAAGCCTGCCCTTTTTATAAGAAAGCAAGGCAAACTACACAATGAAACAATTACTTAAAATTAAATGGTAGTTGATGATCTGGTTTAGAACAACACCCCGAAATTGATGTCGATCTGATACGTGCACCGTGTCTCGATAACAAATATACATCAGATATTCACTTGGAGTAACTGTCAAACACTGGACAGCATACAAGGGACAAAGGGCAAGACACCAAACGGCCGAATCTGTACATATTACAGATGAGGTTGGGTATACAGTAGACATGGTTGATTGTTACTAAAAGGTGTGTTTTAAGCACAACATTCGGTAGCATTTTTTTAAATATCTAGCCAGATGTATGGAGCAACGATACCCACGAGACGTCACACAAAATCTTTTTTACAAATGCACACGACACTGCGCTTTCCAGCTGTCGCGCATTCGCTGTCATGAACTAGCGAAGTAAAAGAAGTAAACAGCAGTAAGAAACCGTCGTAAAATGACGCTACATGTCCTTAAGTATACTTAAAAAATAGGTTAAAATGCACGGTCATAAATACTAGCACATGCTACATCAAAACAAATTCCGCCATGAACTACTAAGGATGAGTCCTGTAAAATCCTTCACCAAAATCTACACGTTTTAAGTCCAACATATCAGAACTAAGAACACGAACATTAAGAATTCACATTCGGCTTAGATTTACTGAGGTGTAAAATCACTCTGACCAAAGTATTACATTCGTCCACTTTCAGAAAACAACTTAATTAATCATTCATTAACCATCTTCGGAGTCCTAATGTAATAAAATAAACTTCTGGATGGACATTGGTAAGAAATGCGAAAGGCGTGATACAAGAGCTCACACAGGTACACATGCTTAAGCGTTGGTCAAAAACATCTAAAGGAACTAAGGATCCACAATTTTCAAACCGTTACCGAGTGAAGTTTTCGGGAAGTGAGAACTAAGGGATTCTGTGAAAATGGGATTAGTAAATGCAGACCGGCCACCAAAACCCAAGCTAAGTTATTTGCTGTAGGATTCTAGTAAATTTGCTACTTAAACTAACAAATATCTGAGAAGAACATAACAAATGCATTACCAACGGAGAGAAAAACGTCTTGACTACTGGAGAGCAAGAAAATGTGTGTTGTGTCGACGGATTAGGGCGCAGACCTATTAGACCACATGGCCTCAGCCAATCCTGTGTCTCTCTGAGTTCAAATGGCACGCGAGGAAGAGAACCAGCTAACCAAAGAAGGACACGAGGTTTCCTAAAGTACTTTTAGGATACGACATTCAGCTACGTATGAAAGTCGCGTTGCATGGCGGAAAATTAAGTAAAAGTAATTCCAATTGATGACATGAATTCAGCACAATTTCGAAGCACTTTCTTGACAATAGAACAGAAACTCGCCTTCTTCTCTGCTACTGTAATTGGAATTACCAGAGCAAAGTCTCTTTTCTTCAAAAAAGTCCGAAACATTATCACAATAAGAAAATTGCGCCTTATGAATGCATCGCCCCGAAAATGTGTAGCAAATAAAACCGTTGCTGCTGCTAAAAAATAACATATAATGCAATGCAAACAGTCATGTCAAATAAAGCAGTAATAGTAAACATGTCTCTTAGTATGCTGAATTAATCATACTAAGATGCCCAAATTTGAAATCAGATTTCTGCTCTACATTTTACCTGTATTGTAAAATGACTAAAGTGCTGCTTCGCTTAGGTTATTTTGTTCAGCTAAGGTCAATTTTTTCTTTATCTAAAAGGAACGCAATAGCTATTGGCACCATATAGGTTAAATCACAGCTTAATTAACTTCAAACTGCTGTGTGCAGAATACCTAAGCCCACGTTTGAAAAAAAACTGGTACATCAGACCTGGCATTATTGACCAATCACAAGCCAGAGCAAGACGTCAGGCACCGACCATTTGAGTCCACCACCTTGGGAACGCCACTCATTAAATAAGGTTCTTCATTCGTGTCATTCTCTGCTTAGCTGCCTATCTTGCATGACATTGGATGCCAGAGAGTAAGGCCAGTGTAGCACAATATGTCTGCGCCCTCGGACGTCGCTACTGTAAAATACATGAGCTGTAGTATGAAGAAGACTGGTACAACAGAACTGGCTTTATTGACCATTCACAAGCCAGGGCCACAGGTCAGGTGCCTTACATCCGAGTCCACCACTCTGGTTTCGCCGCTCAGCGTCGATTTCTGGATGGCTGCCTATCTTCCTCGCTTGCCATAGGAACACAGAGAGACGCAGAATACGCTGAAGCCAGTATCCAATATATCTGCACCCTCAGACGTCGCCACACCGAATCACACGTGTAGAATACACCAGCCCTAATAGTAAAAAGACCGGGACAAAAGAACAGGCTTTATTGACCAATCAGAAGCCAGAGCAACGCGTCAGACGCCTTCCATCCGACGCCTTCACACTGACCGGGGTGCCCAGTTTGAAAGCTTGTTGCTTTTGGAGCTGTGTGAGGTTTTAGGCATTTATAGAAGTCGTACAACAGCCTGCCATCCTCAAGGGAATGGCCAGGAGGAAAGGACGAACCGCACGCTCAAGGCACTTCAAAAGTTGCATCTGGATAAATATGCGCTTCACCAGTGGGATGAGGCTTTACCAGCTTGTCTTTTGGCGTATAGATCTGCTGTACACTCATCCACAGGCCTGACACTAGCTGAAATGACTTTTGGTGCCAGTCGAAGAAGGTGACCGAGTCTGGGTAGCTATACCTACTACCGCGGGAGAAGGTAGAAAGTTGCAACAAGCGTGGGAAGGTCCATATGTAGTTGACTCGGTGCTTAGCGAGGCCACGTGCGTAGTTCGCGACCCTGCCGATACCCCCGGTCGTGGTTTCTCAGTACATTTTAACAAACTGAAGCCGTAGCGACAAGAGGAGGAAGATGAGGGCGAGCCCCTTGTGTACTGCGAGCCACCCCCAGTTGACAACACCGTTGAAATCGCTACGGTGGAAGTTGACGAGAAGCTGGGGACAGCTTCATTCTTGAGGGGGGGCAGAAGGACGCCATCTTGGCATACAGCCATTGGTTGAGAGCCAGTGGCGCGCCGTGGGGGCGGCATCACGTGATTTCCGGTTGCGAGGAGTATTTAAGTTTCAAATGGGGCGCCAAAGCCCAGATAGCCAATGACCTCACGAGATTGTCTTTCTATTTCTAGAAACCAAGCAGGAGCCAATCAGCGGACGGAAACAGCCTGAACCCAGTATATAAGAAACCCCTTGTGAACACTAGAACCTTAACCCTGACGTTGGAGACTGTCGTTGTGTTTTCTGTCAATATACCCGTATAACTGTCCATTAGTCCTTTTATTATGCCCAGGCGCGCTACACACAACGCTGGCCACGCCGCCCGTTATATACTACACCTCATTAGTGTCCTTCTCTGTTTGGCTGCTTTTCTTTCTCGCATGCCATTGGAGCACAGAGAGACACAGGATTGGCTGAGGCCAGGTGGTCCAATATGTCTGCGCCCTGATCCGACGTCACTGTAGAATACCCGAGCCCTAATAGGTAAAAGACGGGTACAACAGAACAGGCTTTATTGACCAATCAGAAGCCAGAGCCTCACGTCAGGCGCCCTACATCCGAGTCCACCGCGCTGGCCACGCCGCCCATTGTATACTGCTCCTCAGTCGTGTCCTTCTCTGGTTGGCTGCCTTCCTTTCCCGCATGCCATTGGATCGCAGAGAGACACGGG